>PVIU01004033.1:0-133889 GCA_004026605.1 Ondatra zibethicus
CACAGGCACCCACACGTACCTGTACATACATGCACACATTAAAAAATAAAAGAACAAATTCTGTTTAACTAAGATATTAAATTTTATTAAGCAAGTAAAAACCCCAAACCTATTCTTATGACCCACACCAAATATTGTTAACAATTGATGCTTTCTTTGTCTTTTTTCATGCATTTTAGTCATGATGGTCATGACACTGAGTTTTTATTCGGTCATTCCTGTAACACGTCACTAACATTTTTTATTCTATTAGAAATTCCTTCTGACACTTGGTTCAAGTGAGCTACCAAAGTTAGCTGCTCCTAGATTGTATGTGTAGTGCAACTGTGGCATAATTTACTATAAAACATCATGTATCACGTCTATACTGAGGTAGTGTCTAACATAATGATGATACATTTTCTTGTATATGTGTAAGATGCACTATATGTGAGAGATGTATATCATGTATCAGAATATGTATCACACACTTGTATGATTACTATGGCTGCCTTTATTTTTAGCATCTTTTATTCTGTAACAATTTCATACATGCACATAATGCATCTTGATCACACCTATGCCCAGTTCTTCCTATTTCCTCCCCGACACTTTGCAGGATAGCCTTGCCACCCACCTTTTATGCCCCTCCATTTTGTCACTCTCTGAGCCCAATTAGTGCTGCATGCTAGACTGTTGACAGGTCTTATTGGCTTGATTGTGGGCAGGTCTCATGTAGGTGACCACAGTTGCTGTGAACTCATGAGTGCCTCAGCCACGTCGTGTCCAGAGGACAGTTTTTCGCCGTACTCCTCCATGCTCAATCTTTCCACCCCCCTTCTGTGATGTTTCCTGAACCTTGTCGGGGCAGGGCAATTGATAGAGATGTCTTATTTGGGACTGAAAATGCAGTAGTTTCTTGTTTCTGCATTGCTGTTCACCCAGAGATACTTCTCTTGCCAAGGTTGAGAGAAGCTCAGATCTGAGTACAAATACATTTGGAAGCACCTTGACAACATGACCATTTAGGAAAACAACAGCAGAGGTTCCCTCCAAGAGTCCGTTATGTCTACCTGAACAAGCTGGGTTAAATTATCCATAAAAGAAGCATGATAACTTTGCCACTCCTTATTGCCAAATATTGAATAATTTCTAATTCTTGCTGTTATGAGTAGCAACGTCCTACTGTCTATCCAGTGGCATCAGACTCCGCTTGACTCTATGCCCTGCTCGAAGTTTCAGAGAAGGGAGCATCCCACCTGAAATGAGACAGTGATGTAGTTAAGTCCCTGGGACAGATGGATAAATGGTATATAGCAAGATTCCCGACAGTTAGTAGCAAGCCCAGATTGCTCATTCTTCTGCCAGGTGCTAGTGGATTTTTATTTCTGGAATTTTTCCTGAAATGTACTGGTGGTCCATATCAAAACATGGAGAAGTCCTCCCTCGCTTACTTACTTATTTGATTCCAGTAATTGTCTGAAGCATATAGTTTGCCCATTTTCCCGAGATTCTTACTTTCCGGAACTAACATTCATTTCCTGTGTGGGAGCATTTCTCAATTGAAAACACCAAATGGAAATGTTTAAGTGCCAATATCAGGAGCAGTCTAGTCTGAAATGCTGAGCTGTTGCTGCATTTCCTTCTAGATTTATCAACGATGCTGGTTGGTGTTCAAGAAAGCGTCAAGCAAGGGTCCAAAGAGACTGGAGAAGTTTTCAGACGAGCGTGCTGCGTACTTCAGGTGTTACCACAAGGTAAGAGCCTGTGGCTGCACCTTGCCAGACCTTGGCTTGGAAGGAGGTAACTTGCACTTACTGGACAAACATCTAAATTATTGACCCAGGTCCTGATTGTGTTTTTTATGTGAACAAATATTGGTAATGTAATATACTTACCGTTTATTTAAAAAATTAAAAAAATTAAAATTTATTAAAGGACAGTGGTGCACGCCCTTTAATCCCAGCACTCGGGAGGCAGAGGCAGGCGGATCTCTGACCTTGAGGCCAGCCTGGTCTACAGAAGCTAGTTCCAGGACAGGCTCCAAAGCTATAGAGAAACCCTATCTTGAAAAAAACCAAAACTAAACAAAAAAATGATTAATGTAAAACTGTTCCTGTGGTTTCCTGGTCTTTTAAGGTTACTTTTCTTGGTTCTTGAGAAATTCATGCATACATCTAATGAATATGGTTGTATCTGTTTACCCATGTAATTGGAGGCGTGAACCTGGGGGGGGGAGGGCCTAAAAATGAGGTAGACTATAGTCTCAAGCAATAGCCAGCTTTATTCAGAGCATCGGAAAGTTTATACTCTGAGGGCTAAGGAGAATCACACGAGAAAGGTGTTCAATCACAAGGACAAGCCACACATGGCCACAATGTGTTTTCCATAGAGGCCTATGAACAACAGCTGAAGTAAGCTCACACCTATCCGCTACACATGGGAGGAATGCCAAAGCACTTTCCAAGAGCAATTCTGTGTTTTGAAGAAACAGAAGCTGCAAGACTCCTGTGTTGTTTTCTTGACGTTTTCTCACAAGCTCTCAGAATTCTCACAGGACTCCATTCCTGGACTGTGTTCTGATAATATGCACCCCCTATTCCTCATCCAACTCCCCCCAAGTCAACCTTAACGTGTTCCCCTTCATTCAACTTCACATCTTTCTTTCTTTTCTTCCTTCTCTCTCTCTCTCTCTTTCTTTCTTTCTCTCTCTTTCTTTTTCCTTCCTTCCTTCCTTCCCCCCTCTCTTTCCTAATCCACCAAATCCAATTAATGGTGCCCATATGTACATGGCGTGGGAACATCCCCTAGAACATAGATAACTGGGCCTGGGTCTCTATGCGCTTTAGAATTTTATGTAAAACCAGTAGCGACTCAGCAGTACAGAAACCTGGTTAGGTGGATGAAGGAAACAGGCTTTCTTTTTGTGCAGTTCTTATACAGGTCCTGTGCTGTCTTTGTGCGTGTTTAGTTTATAAATATGGAACACAGTGGTGTGCCACTGAACTCTTGTATACTCTCTAAAGTCAAGCTCTCTGGTACCATTCTAAACTACTGGTACCAAACCTAGTGCTTCCAGATGTACTTGTTGCATGCCAATTTGCCCAGAAAACAATGCCAAAGGCATGAGTTTATTTACTTCCTCAGGAGACCTTACCTTCCAAGGTAGCTTCAGATATCCAAAGTGGTATTTGGTTCATAATTTGGACATATGCTGTAGACCTGAGTTCTCTATTAAAAGTGTGGTTGTCCTCAGCTTGTCTTGAGAATCTCTCTGCGCTCCCCTTTTCTCCAAGGTCCCTTGTGACCTTTGTCGAAAGAATTCAAATGAGTCAGCGTGTTTTGCAGAAGACACATGTGATTTATGACAGAGTGAAGTGAAGGGCTATCAAGGGGCACTAGTAGGCAGTGGGCCAGAGGGACCACTGTGATGGTTTACATCATAGGCAGGGCTTATACTATTCCCAAAGCCTCCAGAACCAATCAGCGCTCCCCGAGGGATGCTTCCTTGTACAGGGGATTAGATTGGCAGCTGCAGATGGACAACTAACTCTTGAGAGAGAGAGAGAGAGAGAGAGAGAGAGAGAGAGAGAGAGAGAGAGAGAGAGAGAGAGAGAGACTTGCCTGCCTTTGCTCTTTACTGTAACGCCTCCACTAGCCAGTCTTCCTGTGACCTTCTTCATCATTCTGGAAGTCATGTCTCTAGGGCTAACTCCCCTTCTGTTAACCATGATCAGAGGTCTGTAATTTCAATTCCTGGTTTCCTAAGATGTTGATTAAGAGGGGTGGGGAGTGTACCCCCACAGACCTTTATATCTGTCAGTGTCTTTTACCTAGGGATCTTTTCAAAACCTCAGCCAGGCTCTGCTTTATAATTCAACAGATATCTGTCCTATCTGATCACTATATGTGGCCACCCATGCCCTTCTATCCTTCCTTGTGTGTATAAAGCTCCAAGTATTTCCAGGAATAATTCATTCTTTAGGAGCCCCTACACTACCTTTATGGGTATAGGAAAATCCAAGGGAAAGAGACTTTTTTCTGGAAGGCATGAGTGCACCTAATAGGAGGTAGATGAGTATGACTCTGTAGGGACCTTTCCAATCCTGTCCATCACCGCATGGTGAAAGCTCTGTGTTTGAAGTGTGTGGAGACTCCAGATACTTCCCACAGCCACTACTGACACTTCTGGGGACCAAGTGACTGGACTGCCTATTGATGGACCAGTGGAGTCTATATGACACCACTTCCCTTAGCCAGTCCTTACAGCGGCTTGTAGGATCTCAGCATTTGCCTTCCCATGGCCTGTGCAGCCTCCTAGGTCAGTCTGCACAATCTCATCTTCTCGTGCTCCCGGGCCCTTTGCTCCCCGATGTCTGTACACATCTCTGCATCTGTACTTTCCCCTTTTCCTGGAAGTCTGTTACTCCCACACAGTCCACTTCTTTACTTGGTTCTGGCATTATTCAAATTTCTTGTAGGTGATAGTTCTCCTTAACCCGTTTATTTAGTGAAACCCATCATGGCAGCAACTCCTTTCCAGTTCTTCTTCCTCCATTTCCTTAGCACTTACTACTGTGATGTTCCCCCTTCCACATCAACCAAGGTCCACAATGACAACAGGCTTTGTGTGGATGATTGCAGGCACAGGAGGGCATGTGTCTCAATTATTAGTGTCTAAGAAAGGACAGACAACGTAAGTGTTAATAAAAAGAATTATCAAAAGAAGCATCTGAAGCCAGGAAAAGGAATTTTGATTTGGAAGACATGGGTGGGCATGGTGATGGGACCAGAAAATTCCAGGACTTGGAAGTTTTAGAACGGATTTGAGCTCCATGTGCCTGGGCTAAAAAGGGTCCCTTGAGCATGACAGGGGACAGGGAGGCTGAGGACACACTCACTTGCCCTACTTTGGAATTCTACCTGCTGGTATGTGATTTAATGTGCAAATCTTTGGGGAACTGGGTAAGCTGAGTTCTCTTTCATCTGTAAGCATCATTAACCCAAGTTCAAAGCCTGGCACCGAGGAGGAATTATCTCCATTAAGCCTCCAAGCCCTTGATGACTTACTGTTGCCCATTCTTTCTCTTTACTCTTTCAAATTTGATGTGTTTAATATTAATCTCTTGAGGGCATATAAGTAATTCTGAGACGTGCATTTTTTATCTAAAGGCTGTGTAATTTATGAATTCCGATAATAAAATACCAAGGTTACACGTAGCACCCCGTGACCAGATTTCAGAATCTATTCTGATATAAATAAAGAGGTCTCTAAGTGGCACCAGCAAATGTGTGTTGTGCTCTTTGATCCACACAGACACGGCATGGAGTCTGGTAGGAAGCCTATGGTGTGTGCATTTCACTGTCTAGAATGTTATTTCTTAAAATGCCAGATTCGAGTGTTTGAATCCTTTTGGAGTTTGCACATAAAAGTTGACTGTAGAATTTTAAACCTTAGTGCATGCTTCACTGAGCACACAGCTAAAGGTGTTAACAGAAAAGAAATGTATGACTACAAGACACACAGGGAAGAAATCATCTTTCACATCTTAGCCTCCTTCCTGAAGTTCCCCTCAAGCATACCGAGCTGCCAGAGATGCCATGAAATTGATTAACTGTAATTGTGACAATGTGAAGACTCCAGTGGCTTCTGCTGGGGTCCCTGCCCTGCTTCTGAAACGCCAACTCCCTGTCTGTATTCAGGAAGGAAAGTGGCCGGCCTTGGCTAGGAGGACACAGAGTTTCTTTCCATGCTTCACTTTGTCGGGGGTGGGGAGTGACAAGGACATACCTTAGGGTGGAAGGGACAGGTCATCTGCTTGTTTGGGAGGCCTGGGTCCTGTTCTGGCTTTGCCTCTGTGTCGGCCATGCTCCTTCCCTCCCCTCCCCCTTACTCCTCTGATCCCTGCTTCTCCTCCCCCATTCCCCTCTCCTGCTCTCTCCTTTCCCCTCCCCTCCCCTCCCCTCCCTTCCTTCCTCCCTCTCTCTCTCCCTCCCTCCCTTCTCTCCCTCCCCCTTCCTTTCTCCCTCCCTCCCTTCTGTCTCTTTCTTTCTTTCCCTTTTCTTCCTTTTTCTACCACCTCCCATGTTCTTTCCCTGTCCTTGTCTCTCTTCTCCATTCCAAGAATTTCATACAACAAATAAATCTAATCCTCCCAACCCCGCCGGAGCATGCTGCTTTTATGTGTGTCCTCATTTCCATTATCCACCGGACTCACTGCTGTGTCAACAGAGAACAGTGGGGACTGACGGCCCCATTGCAGCCACGCACGTGAATGCTTAAGAGCCATGGCCTTCTGACTGCAGGACTTTTGCCACTTTATCCAGCCCCTTTAGGCATACTGTTCTGCCTCCATCCTTGTTACTGACTTGACTCTCGTGTTTCACTGGACTGAAGTCAGACTCTCTTCTTGGCGTTTGAGAAAATGGACCTCTAGGTTCTCCACAGTGACCTAATGGATAACGCTCTAAAAAAATCACTTCTCTGCAATCAATCTAATCTCTTGCTGTCCCTCTCTCCCTCTCTTGCTCTCTGTTCCCATGCCTCCCAAATCTTCCGTGTATATATTTGTGTCAGCATTGTTTCTGTGGTAATGAATGGATCCATTTCTTTTCACTTAGTTTTCCTTCTTCTAAATACTTCCTCTTTTGATGTAGCTAGCTACAATGCTTTTTCGAAATCTCAGACAATATCCTAACCTTTTCTTTCAAAACTCAAGTATACCCAGTGTAGCAGTCCTATGGTCATGCAGGAAATTATTGGCCAGGTCATATTCTGGAAGTTTCCTTTCATGCAAGAGAGCGTGACTTCACATCTCCATAAACTGAATTATCCTCATGTGTAGATATGTTCTCCAGCTGGAAGCCCTTCCTGACTCACAGCTCTGAGTAGGGAGAGTAGGAGAGAAAGTTAACTGGGGTACAGCCCCTCATTTTACTGATTTTGTAGGCAAGGGGATACACATCCTGATGTTCCCTAGAGCATGCTCAAATGGAATTAATTCTCTCTCCACCCGAGCTTTATTCCATTCTGTGGTCTCCTGACTTGTGGTTTGGCACCTAGATCCATGCCGCTGTTCACGGCAGAGGCAGAAAAGCATCCCGGATTCTCTCTCATCTTTCTCCCCTCCACTCCCAGCCTCTGGCTAAGTTTTCAGTCTTCCCTCTACGCAGAACCCCTGCCTTTCCTGGTCCATGTGGAGAAAAGTGACAGTCTCTCAATCTCTGCTTTGTGGGCTCCTTCCCTGGGGCTCTCTGGATCCAGTCTGAGTTAGCCTGTTGGTATTAGTTCGCATGGAGGCCCTGCTACACTGAACACTATGCCTTACGCCCATGGTGTTGTTTTGGGAGATGCTGCTTCCATCCCTTATTCTTCACAATTCTTGAAGTTATGCTTTAAGGTTTTTTATAAGATCGCACATCTTCCTTGGAATAAATGTCAGCAATTCTGAAAACTTTATAATAAAATAGGAAGCAAAATCTGACCTTGGGCCCGAGTCTCTGTCTTCATAAAAATGACTAATAGATTAATAATAAATGCCTTTCAGACCATTTGCCCTATAAAACGTATAGAAACCCATTTGCATACACATGTAGATTGTAGTTTCCAAAGGAAAATAGAGCAATTCTCTTCCCTGGTGTTGTGTGTAGGAAGACTCCAGACCCAGGTTTTCTCATGCTCTTAGCATGTTGTGTTTAAGTTGTACTGACAATTCTTCTGATATTCAGAATATTCTGGCTTGTGACGTAAGTAGTATGGCAGCATTGGCCACACTAGTCCTCTTTCCCTGCCTCTTGAATACAATGCTAAGCCAGTAATTTATAGTTATACTTCATTAATAAAACTCCGGAGTATAAACTACTTTTATTCCACTGCAATTCCTTCAACAAATTGATACACAGAGGGGTTTCTGACATTTCATTGATAAGAATTGCATCCTCATGAAGAACTTGCATCTCCTTGGTAAGAAAACCATGCTAACTCCTGCCTTCATTTCTAGAAAGGTTATCTGGGGCCACACAACCGCAGTTGGCTTATGAGGTACCCTGCACCCAGAATCTCCTCACAACTACAGCCAGTAACCCACACTGCAGAATCCGCTCATGTAGCTGCCTGCACCCAGAATCTCTTCTCCAAGCCTCAGATGCCTGCCGCATTCACAGTTCAGAAACTCTGTAAAAAGAGACACACAGAACAAATGGATTTATTCCTGTTATTTCACAGTGCACATAAAGACCACGCTTGGGGGAGACAGTTCAAATTTGTCACTCAGACAGACGCAAGTCCAGTTTATTTTAAATGACCAAGGGCGCAGGGGTATTTTTGGAGAGACAGAAAACCCACTAATACAGGGGTTGGGCTGCAACTGTCTAGACTTGTTCTTTCTTCAGAAGCTTTTTAGAAAGCGTTTGCCTAAAACCACTATGTTCAGAGGCTCCGAGCAGAGACTCGTGAATGAACACAATGCTTTGTCCTCGGGACTTTGCATTCAACTTGAGCGTGCCTCGATGTGTTGGGTCCTTTCTAAACACTGTCTCTGCCTTTCAGCTATTCTTATTCTTATAGAAAAGGCAGCAGGAAAAAGTTAAAAAGTTTTAGAATGTGTTACATAAAACTCTTTTGAAATTTTTAAATAGAAGTGTTTATAAGAGCACCCTAAAATTTGAATCACCATAATTATGTAGCAATATTAACTATGATTTAATTTAGTGGGTTGCTTAGTAATACTTCAGGGCATGTGGTGGGTTAAGAAAGGGGTCTTCATTTTAAAGATGACCTACAAAAGCAAAAGGGGTTTGTGCCTCTCCATTTTCAGCAGGATAATGGCCTTCATTTTTCCTAAGAATGAAGGAATTTGAGGCTTCTGCAGAGATTTGCAATTTGCATACACAAAGTGAATTGCTCACTTAATTCATTCGGTCCCACAAGGGAAAAAATAATTAGGATTCAGCCAACAAAGGCAAGGCAGAAAATTGCCTTTTAGGCAGTGGTCTCATTTTCACTTGGTAAACATAAATAAATCATCGTCTGTAAATTACCATGAGTAGAAAACAGGCGAGATTGGAAGTCAGGTTCTTGGTTTTTAAATGGCTTCAGACTCTGCAGCACAGACACACACCAGGACAGGGTTGGCTCTTCCCAGGCAGTGTCCACTAATCGCGTAATTCCAGTATGCATATCCCTGTTCCTCAAGGGGGTATGCCTTTAAACATCCAATTGAGTGAATCTCCTGTTGAAACGCTAGATGAAATTTCAACCGTTTCTTCATCTAGTTGCAGAATAATCCATTTGGAAAATTGAATTGTGTAATTTGCGATTGTTTTCCAAGTTGCTATTGCAAAACCCTCTTAGCAGCAAATTAAACTTGGAAAGTATGGCCACTTTGCTAATTGCTGCCTGTTAAACATTTATTTCAATGAATGCCATCATTTATGATGAATAAGACATCTGGCCTGTAACTTTGAAACAGACAAATTAATTTGCAGTCTATGTTGGGTTATGTTAAGTTGGGAGGCATACTTAAAGATTTGTCAGAGCTTTGGGAGAGTTTGGTGTTTCTTTCCATGGAGCTATGGTAATGTGGATACTCATTAATTACTTCTGAAGTCTCTTCCTGTCTGTTCCCCAGACCACTCTAACTCAAGTGGAGACCTCAGTCACTCATTGGCCCATTGCCTGCTGGGCTCTCCTGGTGGCATTTCTTGTCCTCTGCTCTGATTCCTGCCCTCCCTAAGGTGAAGGCCACAATAAATGGCTAAATGGTCATTATAGCCACACACAGCTCCCACCTCATGCCATTTATCATAGATTCCAATGGCTCTGCAGGCCATTGCACTGGAAACCCCTGACCCACACAATAACCATTATAATACATGGATACACACAGGCACGCCTACAATATACACACAGACACATACACACCACCCACACACATACACAGACACATACACACACAAAGCCCCCCACAGACACACAATACACACATACACACATATATAGACACATACACATATTCACACAGAGACCCCACCACAGACACATAACACACATAGACACATTCACACACAGATCCCCCAACAGACACACAACACACACATACACAGACACACACACATACATAAACACATACGCACACAGATTCCTCCACAGACATACAACACACACACATATACAGACACATACACAGACACACACACACAAACACACAATACACACAGACACACATATACAGACCCACACACCATATACACACAGAGACATACAACACACACACATACACTTGCACACACAGATTCCTCCCCGCCCCCGCATACACACACTGCCTTTCAGCTTCTGTGATAAAACACTGCCCTAAAGCAACTTGGGGGAAGTAAAGGTTAAGCTCAGCTTACCCGTTATAGTGCAAGACTGACTAATTTATTTTGCTTGGAAATCCATCTGTTTTCTTTGTATCTTGAACCCCTGTCCATCCTCAAACTCCATCTTGGGATCCCTAGTCCTAACTGAAGACTGGTTGCTTCTTTGATGTTTTACATTTATTTGATGGTGTGGAGAGCTTAGCAGAGTGGGCTTCTCATCAGCATTTGAATCTGTCTGTTCTTTACCAGTGTGGAGACTTTCTCAGGCTCAACTTTCTTTTTTCTTCAATATAAAAATGATGAAAGAATTGAAGGCTATATTGATATGAAGTAGTTATAACTTAATATTTGGTATATTAATTGGGAATCGGATAAATGTTAGCCATAGACATTGTTATTAAGGCTTCATTATATTGTCCGTTAAAATACATAATAGATGGCCCCAGTCAAGGCTGAGAGTCCATTCATTACTCTGGGAGCTTTGGGATCTTTGTAGGTACACTCCTGGATACCCCTTCCCTCCACCGACTTTTGTTCACTGAGACTTGATCTATGTAGTTCTTGGGAGTCTGCCTGCCTGGAGTACAGTCCAGTGTTGCCACCACTGGTTAGGAATAATCTAACCCTGAGCACCTTTTAAAAAATTGTTTTTATTGCACTATACATTTTTCTCCACTCCCCTCCCTTCCTCCTTTCTCCTCTTCTGTCCTCTCCTATGTTCCCCATGCTCCCAATTTACTCAGGAGACCTTGTCTTTTTCTCCTTCCTATGTAGATCCATGTATGTCTCTCTTAAGGTCCTCTTTGTTATCTAGGTTCTCTGGGATTATGGATTGCAGTATCCAAAAGCCACTTATGAGTGTCTATATGTTATATTTGTCTTTCTGAGTCTGGGTTATCTCACTCAATATGGTTTTTTTTTCTTTTTAGATCCATCTACTTGCCTGCAAATATCAAGATGCCATTCCTTTTTACCGCTGAGTAGTGCTCCATTTTGTAAATGTACCACATTTTCTTTACCCATTCCTGAGCACATTTTTGAGATGGCTGTCATTCTACTTGTGTTCGCAGGATCCAAGGACAGTGTCCACCCCATGAGTCCTTCAGAACGTTCTATTTCATATAGGTCCTAGTTAGTGTTCAGCAGTGATATTACAAAGCTAAACTGGGTGGATGATCCTGTCACTGCTCTAGTGAGGGAGAGAAGGATGCAAAGAAATCTATAAAGAAAACTACCTCAGTGTTGGTGTACATGGCAAATGCCAGAGAAAAAGTGGTCAGGAAAGGGAGTGGCAAGGATAGTCAAAGAGGACCATGACCTTTTTGTTTGTTTAAAACATAATTTTTATTTATTCTTTGGAAATTTCACATCATGCACCTCAGTCCCACTCATTTCCTAGGCTATCTGCCCTTCATTCTGGCAGTGTCTGCCCACAAATGAAAATTTAAAAAAATTAATTAACAAAAAGAAAACAAACATCTACTTCAGTCTTCCACCTTTCCACTCTCCATCACCTCTTTATTCATCTTAGTGGCCTAGGGAGCTACAGTGTGTTGGAGGAGGCTGCTAGTTAGTTCCCAGACGCTTAGCCCTGAAATAATCGCACAGAAACTGTATTATTTAAATCACTGCTTGCCCCATTAGCTCTAGCTTCTTATTGGCTAACTCTTACATCTTAATTTAACCCATCCCCATAAATCTGTGCATCACCATGAGGTCGTGGCCTACCAGCAAAATTTCAGCACGTCTGTCTCCAGCAGTGGCTCCATGGCTTCTCTCTGACTCTGCCCCCTTTCTCCCAGCATTTCTGTTTAGTTTTCCCTGCCTAGCTCTGCTCCCCTATAGCTCTGCTGTAGGCCCAAAGCAGTTCCTTTATTAACCAATTGTATTCACAGCATACAGAGGGAGATCCCACATCAGCAGTGTGTTACACAGTCTACCCTCTTGCCCAAAGAGCTTGACTTGCATTTGTTCACTGTAATGAGTTGTTGGTCTGGTTCAAGGCCTCTGGCTTTTGGTACACCCTCACTGAAACTCCTCTTGGGTATCCTGCTATTGCTTTGAGTCATGGAGATCCTGCAGCTCTGGTTCCATAGGACCAGTCTAGTTCTTTCATGAGCTCCAATAGGTCATAGATAGGGTAGACGTTGAAGTGGGCCAACTCAAAGAACTGGGCTGAGTGGTAGCTGAGTTGGTCAATTTGGGCCTCTGCTGGAACCACCACCATAAGGCAAGGGGCAGAGCTAGGTCTCCTGAACCCCTCTACCATTGGGGTTCGCTCTCCTGTGCCTGTAGTAAGGGGTGGGGATGTACGTGGCTCCTATTACCACCAAAGGCCGTATAGATGCCAGAGAATGGGCTGCCATCTGAGGCTATGTTGGTGTCTAAGGGCCATGCTGCCACTGGATCCATGGTCCTGCTGCAGCTAGGGTCTGTGTTGATGTCCATGTTCCATGTTACCATGGCAGAGGAGGGAAGAAGGGGTACAAACCATGCATGTTGAAATCTGAGGGCCATGCTGAGCTGGCCCCACCCTTTGCTGGCCCTGAGAGACCTGGCTCTGCCCCTTGCTGCCCCTATAGCTGGGCATCTGGCCCCACTCCACATAGGAGAGCAGCCCCATGACTCCGTCTCTGGGAGAGCTGGACCATGCTTTTAAGTGGAGCAATCAGTGACCGTGCTATTGAGGAGACCCTGCGTGCCAACAGAGGGAGCATGGGAGTGTGCTGCTTCACGTGAGGGGTGGACAGAAGCAGAGGGCATAGCTGGTCATTGGAGGTGCCTCAAATGATACCAGTTAGTTCTGTTTTCGAGATAGGTTATGCTTTCAAATGATGAAATGCATCATGTTGATTTCATTCAGCTGGTCTCTTCATGACAATGACCTCTGACGAAACGGCTGGGTTGTAGAGAGGTGTGTAAGAATGCTCTGGAAGCTCCAGGGACTGTCCATTAGGCAGCCCTCAGGTGCAGCTTTGTCACGGCCAGCAGTGACAGGAGAGCCAGCCGTTCCTCTGAGAGGAATCCGGGGAGTGTGGGAGGAAAGCCTGCTGGTGGGATAGATCTTGAAACGAGGGAGTCAGATGTTTTTCCTTAGCCTGCTTTTCAGGCAGTACCTTCCAGCACTATCAGACAGTGGAGCCAGAAAGCGTGCTACTGACAAGGCAGCCTTCTGTTATTTCCTACATTGCTTCAGGAAAGACAAGCTGGCCAGCCCACACCATCTGCCCAGAGTCTGTTGAAGGGAAGATGCGGTGATACAGGGCCTGGCTCATGCTGGAGTACAAGACATCCAATGATTTGAGAAGCAGAGCATTACCCATTTCCATCTCATCAGAAACATAAACTAAAGGGACTCTCCTATCCACCTCTACCTGCTTATCAATATGTTCTTCATAGAATAGCTTATGGTTGTGATCAGCTTGGGCTGTGCTTGCTGGGATAGCCATAAGAGGTTCATGGTAGCTTAGCGTCCACGAATATAATATGGTCGCCATTCTCAGCAGGCTACTGTGCATGCATGCACCCACCCACCCACCCACCAACACATACGTACACACACACACACACATGCACACACACATACACACACACACACCACACATCACCTGAGAACATACCAGTAAAAGCCTGAGGAGGATGCCCGTGTGTAGAGAAGATTGTGTGAGGGCATTTATGCCAGTGTACACGCAGACAGTGGAACTTGCTTACCTGATAAAGTTCATTAGCTACGCACAGTTTGAAATTTCAAAACATGGCTTTCCAGTGAGGCTTGCAAAGATTGGGATCTAAGTTTCCAAACTAACTTAATGGAAAGCATTGTGGTGTGGGGACAGGAAAAGTAGATTGGTTCAGTATTTATCTAGAATGTGGCAATCACAGATATATCATTTAAGTTAGCAGAACAAGCCAGTGGGGTGAAAAGAACAGCACTTGATTGCAGAAGGCCTTCAGTGGAGACTGAGGGCATTTGTGGCAATGTGGCTGGAAACAGATGGCCGAGTGATGGGGGAGCATCTCCCAGATCCAATTGCAATTAACAAAGTGTGTTAGCGTGGAGAGGAATGGCGGCTTTTCCCACATGATTAACATCTGACTTTCTCATGCAGGGATATGTGGCTTTCTTCCACACATGTGTTTTCTGAGTCTGTAGATTCAGCTGGACCACATAACATACCACAATGGGTATGTTATCTCAAGCATGGTTATCTATCTATCATGGTTGTCTGTCTGTCTATCTATCTATCTATCTATCTATCTATCTATCTATCTATCATCTATCTAACATCTATCTATCATCTATCTAACATCTATCTATCATCTATCTTCTGCCTATCTAACATCCATCTATCTATCTATCTATCTATCTATCTATCTATCTATCTATCTATCTATCTATCTATCTATCATCCATCTATCATCTGTCTATATACAAGGGCCCGTGATGGTTATGTTTATCCTAAACATACACAGACCTATTTTCTTTTTATCATTCCCTAAATAACACAGAGTAATAGCTGTTTATATAGGATTTAAATACTTTAGGGATTATAATACCTAGAAATGATTTAAACTTTATGCAAGAATCTGTGTAGGCTACGTGTCAGTACTTTCCCATCATGTATGAGATACTTGAACGTCTAAGGACTTTGGAATTCGAATGGTTCCTTTGTTGGAATTGTTGCTGATTTTGGGGGATGGCAGTATTTGCCTTCTGTGGGCGTACAGTACCACTTACAAGGTCTGCTCAGCATTTGTTTATGCGAATGGCATCTACCATCTCTATTTCATCTATCTATCTATCTATCTATCTATCTATCTATCTATCTATCTATCTATCTATTATGTACCTATCATGTCTTCTGCCTATCATCTACTATCTATATCTCACTGTCATCTATCTATCTCTATCATCTATATACCTACAAACCTATCATCTGTCATCATTCATTGTCTATCTGTTACCTATCATTTACCTATCATCTACTATTCTATCTACCAATCTATAAACCACAGACATATCTATCAATCATCATTGTTTGCTCAATCTTTCTTTCTTTCTTTCTTTCTTTCTTTCTTTCTTTCTTTCTTTCTTTCTTTCTTTCTTTCTATCAATCTATAATCTAACTACCTATCTATGTATCTATCTACCTACCTACCTGCCTACCTATCTACCTACATACATGCATATATACATGCTGACCTGTGTTTTGGAAACAAAATATAACACTTTGTACACATGAAGCAAGTGCTCTGTCACTGAGCTACATCTGTAGTGCCTGTCCTAAACTTTTAGATGTAGCTTCCACTATAGAAGAAGAGAGGCACTGTGGGAAAAACAAAGAAGTCTAGCACATGGAACATTCCATAAGAAGTCTGACATGATCTTTTCTGAAGGCAGGCATCATTTACTAATGAGAGGGCCAGAGATACAAGAACAAATGCCCTTTTCAAGTCCTTACTGGGTCCTACACTGGGGTGATGCGTGTGGGTTTAGATGCTGAGCTGAGAAGCAGCAGTAAGGACTTTCAGGAGCTTTATACATAAGATAGAAATTAAATAGCCCAAGGAGTTCTTGTCTGGTTTGTTAACTGTGAAGATAACAGTTCAGGGATGTGAACCTTGTTATTTGTATGAAATTCTTATTGGAGTTGTGAAGAGGATCCTGTGAATAGATATAATTTACCTTCAAAGTCATCAGCCTCCAATGGCTGTTTATATGAGCATCTGCTCACAAACTCGCATCACATCTGCCTGCAAAGAAAGAGATGAAGCAGATAAAACCCAGGTGGGAAAGGTTAATGTTGATTTGAGGTGGAGGGCGCATGACCGTGTTTGTCTTTCAGCATACTTGTTGAAATATTTGAAATAAATCTCTGCAAAAGAAACTGAAAATGAGAAGTCCCTGAAAAGTGAAAAAAAAAAAAAAAGATCAGAACGTAGAAAGCAGAGGAGACATTTTTCTTACTCTGTAGTCTAGGCTGGGCTCAGACTCACAGAGATACACCTGCCTCTGGCTCCCGAGTGTTGTGGTAAAGATGTGACCACCATGCTAGCCTACATTTCTTTTTAAGTAAAGGACTTAAAGGAGATAGACTACAAGAGGATGTAATTCCTCAAACAGTTGTTAAAAGCACCACTTTAAATACATTTAGCAGCTATAGTAAAGTGAATGCATTAGGTGTGTCATAAATACAATGCAACTGTATGTTTCTTAAAAATCAGCACTATGAGACTTTATAACAGGCTCAAAATACAGAAAACAAGTGTGGGTGGAATGCTCAGCCATAAACAGGACATATATATCATTCTCCATACCTACAACGAGGGGGCTAAGGCCAGATAGAGCCAGGGGCTGGGGAGAACAGAGACAATACAGTGTCTTCTGGACAAGAGAAGACCACTGTATTTATGAACTCAGGACAGCCATGGTGGCCTGCGTAAGACCTGTACAAGATCAGGCCAGCGGACATCTAGCAGAGGATGTGGGTGGGATGGGGAAATGGCTCATGAGACTCCGCTCCTAAGTGAAGATGATTGACTGTTGATGGATGCGGAGGGTGGAGATTAAGGTTTCTTTAGGGGTGTGGATTGGGCCATGCATCAGTGGATGGCCCCAGTTCTGTGGAAATGGGTGGTGCTAATGGTACTCAGTGGGTTATAATAACGCTTTGATAAAGGACATTAAATTGGGAGGAGTCATGAGGAAAGAGTCACAAGATGAACTGGAGCAGGGAGAATGGCAGGCGCATGTGACAAAAATGTATCATATACATGCGTGAGATTCTTAATAAATTCTTAATAATAATGAATGTAAAAATAGGTTCTGTGTTTGGGACATAGTCATCAAAGCTTCTTAAGCATTTGACCACATGACTTTTAAGAGATGAAAGATTGCAGAAGCCAAAAAGTACATATGGTGTGATTGATTGCATTTACTTGTAGGAGTGTTTTGTTTGTTTCTTTGTTTATTTGCTGTTTTAAAAGGCAGACTAATGGATGGTGTTAAAGTCAGTGGGAAGTTCTGGCTGGGGAGAGGTGATTATGTTCATCCATTGGTCTGGGTGGTGCCTATACACGTATGTGTGCACACAGGTAAAGACTCAGAGGATTGTAGTCTTGAGGTCCCTCACCCAAATTGTCCATTGGCCTTTGCTAGACCTGACAGGGAGGATGTGATGTTTGTGGTGGCTGGAGCTTTTAAAACCACAGTGCTAAGTGTGTCCACATCAAAGCAAAAGCCATTGAGAGGCTGAACTCTCTTGCATATTTTAAGGAGGTGGATTGAGCTGACACATTTGTTCTTAAATTTTCCTACTCCTGGGCGATGTGTTTCAATTATTTCGTCACTGTGTTCACTGTTGGTGGCTTCTGGGGGTGGAGAGTGGGTTTTGTTTTAGGGGTGTGATCTCTTCAGATTGACCATGCTTCAGTGGATGGTCTCTGCATGTGCCCAGCCTCTGTGAGTCAGCCTGCTTTCTGCTACTGAGCTATATCCTGAGCTGAAGTGAAGCCTTCTAAAGATGCATCTTAGAGCTTGAAGACATTCCTTTTACCAGTCTGTCTCCAAAAGCATTCACACTCTTGGTCGTGTCTAGCTGTTGACATCGTCAGAAGGGCCTCCCTTCATTCCGTTAACCACTTACTGTTTCTAAGAAGTGGATGCTGTTGGTCTGCAGTTCTGAGAAATGGCCAGTTCCAAGCTCCAGTCTGAGTTCAGACCCACCTCTACCTGTGAAATGCTATCTACGCTACTTCTCGGTTCTCAATACATCTATCTCTGTATTTCGTTTAACAGTGGTACTAAGGATGCTACATCCCTGAGAGAAAGTGGAGAGTCCCGTGGCAATCATCCAGCGCTCTGTGGTGTGGTTGAATGATTGGACTTCCTTCTGGGAAGTAGATATAGGATTGTCACTATTGAGATTAGCAGTAGGGTGGGATTCAGGACTTTACTGAATTAGAATAGCTCTTCCGCACACTGAGATTTCTTTTGGGAAAAATCTTATTAAATTATTCAACGTCTAAAATAGAACTGATAACCAAAGTTTTAATATAGCTCCTGATTACCATGTATTTGAGTAGGGAATCCAGCCTCCTAAATAAAAGAAGCAATGTCATTACACAATATTGGTGTGATATTTGAGAGTAAAACTCTGAAAAGTCTTGGCAACAAGAAATCAAATAGAGGCCATATTAGCCACATCTGCTATAGTGATAATTCAAACTCTGGGTGGCTTACCGTGTGTGTTTATCTTTTGCTTTGGTCCCATCAGGGATCTGGCCAGGGATCTGGTTGGCTGTGGGTAGCATGAGAACACTAGCATAGATTGACTCAGTTTTGAATCTACAGCCTGCTGAGACCTAGGGAGGAGGAGGAGAAGGTTTTTCCCATGTTGGAGAGCTGGAACTCCAGAAGGAAGATAACTAATTACATAGGCATGCAAAGGTCCTCTCGCACGTGGCTTAGCTCGCATGCTGTTTATTAAAGCACATTGGGTGGCCAAGTCTAAAGCCATTGGAAAACAGTTGGAAGGGGTTGGAAGGAGTCAACAGTTATTGATAAATAACCCAATCTGTGCCTGAAGATAAAGTTTGATACGAGCTGCCAAAATGTGTCTTTGGTTTGGTTTGAATGCCTCCCAGTATCAGAGAGAGAGAAAACTATTTTTTGCACAACCATATCTTAGCCCTTTCTCGTACAACCTCCATGTTCAGGCAAATACTCTAAGTATATGAAAAGTCCCTACGCAGATGTCAACTGAGTTTTCAATGAGCCTCTGTCTTCTGTGAATTCCAATTTAATTCCCGGTCATTCACCCCCAGGTTATCCAAAATCAAAGGAAATGTAAGCTGATGTTGGACTTTTATTTTTTTAAAAAAGTAAACTCCCAATTTACAGAGAAAATCAACTTTTCAAATGTCTTCATATTGATGTCTCCAGCAAGTAGCATAGATAGTTCTGGTCTTTCTTGATTGCTACAGATTTTGGTTCCATTTCAAGAAAAGTATCTCTGGAGTTGATGACCTCAAATATATTTTGGAAAAAGGAGAGAAAGTTAAGGTATCAGTGGTGTCTCATTATTAAATGCAAAGAGCAACCAGGCAGGTAACAGCCCAAAAACTAAGCAGAAGTTACTTAAGGGCTCTCATTTTGCCTGTCAGTTATTGTTTTAATATGAAGACTACTTAAAGTCTATAAATGTGTTTATATAACATTGACCTCAAAGTCTGCTACTATTTCCCCCCCATCCCCCGCAGAAATGACAGCATTTTGCGGTCACTTTAGTGTCCCCTTTCTGTAATTGTTTTGTCTTGTAAGCCACAGTTATCTGATATTTCAGATTTGGGGCATGAAGCTTGAAGTATCTTATTGTCTTTCTCACAAGGGAAACACAGTTATGAAATGGACCCAATGTCACCAAACAAGTGGTCCCATTGAGTGGTGACCCCTGGGATACAGCGGGACCTGGATTGTTGCCATGTGTCTGTGGAAACCTGCTGGTTTCCATCCGCCAAGGAGAACAGCTCTGAGTGATGGTCTCATCTCGGGGGTCACCCCTTGGGCTGTTGACTCAGGGGAGCATAAATGACACAAGTCAGTTTCATAATGGCTGAGCGAGACTAGCAGGGACAGTTTGGGGATGTTTTTCTTCAAGTTTTATCACTTGTGGTTGTTTTTTTGTTTTTTGTTTTTGGCACATTTGAGTTACTTCGATGCTTATTTACATCATGCTATGCTTTAGATTGTCAAAGCCTTTTCAATAACTTACATAAAAGAAAAAAATGATTACTGCCATTAATTGAAAATCAGTGTCATTTGCAATGAACCTAAATAAGCATTAAAAATAAAATGAAGGGTTAGAAAGATGAGTCAGAGATTAGGGGCATTAGCTGCTCTTCTGAAGGACCTGGGTCTGGTTCCCAGCACCATCATGGCAGTCTGTAACTCCAGTTCCAGGGAATCTGATGCCCTCTTCTGGCATACACATGTGGCACACACGCAGACATACATGCAGGCATAACACCCATACATATCAAATGAAATTTAAATCTTAAAAATGAAATGAAAAACATGATTTTCAGTTATGGCTTCTTAACTTTTTGTAGCTACAGTATTGTTTGGAATGCATATGTGGTGAAACAGGCATATATGTATGCACAGACATAAAATGTCAAATATCCTGTCAATTTTTTTCCCCTCTTCTTAGGGTGTTAGAGATCAAACTCAAAGACTCACACATGTGCTGCCAACCTGTCTTTATAATGTGCAGGGCACTGTGGTTAATTGTGTGTAAATTATATTATTGTACTGCATATCGCTATAGTTGTTTACTTGTGCCTGGAAGTCTGCCCATTAAGCAATCACTTACCACTTTCCCCTTGCCCCATGCAACCGCCATTCTGCTTCCTACCTGTGACTGTTTTAGGCTCCTCAAATAGATAGAATCAGGTAGCATTTGTCTGCTGTGATGAGCTCATTTCACACAGGACAGTATAACATGTTCAGTTTCTTTGTATCACTGGACAAGGTTTGCCCCTTTCTTCGGAGTGAGTAGCATTTTATGCATACACCACATATTCTCTATCCATTCATCTCTTGATAGACACAGCTTGCTCTTTGCTGTTCTGTGCAGTGGTATCCTGGGCATAGAAATGGCAATACTACTTCCTGATTGTTGCTCTTTGCTGTTCTGCGCAGTGGTATCCTGGGCATAGAAATGGCAATACTACTTCCTGATCGTTGTGGTCTGAAGGCAAAAAGTCCCCCACAGGTTTGTACATTTTGAAAACTTGGTTCCCAGCTGGTAGTGATTTGAGGGAATTGTGTGAACCTTAAGGAAGTGGGCCCCAGTGGGATGTTGGTTGCTGTGGGGGCCGGTATTGAAGGTTATCAGTCTGTTTGACACTTGAGCTTCAAGCTCAACAATTCTGTCTTTAATTCCTTTGGATAGACACCCCAAAGTAGGTGTTCTGGGACATGGAAATTCAATTTTCAATATTTGAAGGTCCCTGTGTCTTTCATATGTGGCTGAACAATTTTGAATTTCTACCATCGAACCCATATCTATCAAAAACCTTTCAGCTTTCATTTTTTAAATGACAGTCATTCTAATGAGCGTGGTATCTCATTGTTTCTTCAATTAATTTGTATTTCCAGGATGACTAGTGATGTTGAGAGGATTTATCTTTTCTCCACTGATTTCATTCTTTGCCTTTTGCCCACTTTTAATGTGGCTTCTATTGTTGTTGTTATTGAGTTGTCGACGTTCTTCATGTGTTTTAGATGCTCATCCCTTGTTTGGTAGATAGTCACAAACACTTTCTACCACATTAAAAGTTGAGTCTGGGGAGCCTGGGGTTGTTTCTGAACCTACAGGTAAAACTCCCAGATTTTCACCACAAGGCATACTGCTGGATACAGGTTCTCATATCCTATTTTAATTATGTTGAGATGATTTCTTTTCTTTCTTAGCTTGTTCACTTCTCTTCTTCCCTATTGTGAGGGTATATTAGTTTTATCAAATGCTTCACTTATTTATCAAATATTCAATTATTTATTGTGATGATTTTTTTCTGTTTATCATTGTTTTCTTATGATGAATCTTCCTTGATTTCCAGAAATAAATCCCATTTGAATAATGAATGTGTGAGATGTGATATTTTTATTATGCTGCTAAAGTAGGTTTGCTAGTATTTTGTTGATGTTTTAACATCTATACCAACCAAGTACATTGACTTATATGTCTGTTTCCTTGTAATACCTTTGTGTAGCTTCAGGGTCAGGTCTCATAAAATGTACTCTGATTGTTCCTTACTCTACAACTTTAGAAAGATCTTGAAAATTTACATCTTACTTAAATATTTTATAAAATTTACCAGTATAGTAATCTGGTGCTGGATGTTAGTTGTTAAAATGTTTTCTTTCTTTTTTTCTTTATTATTACCAGTGGTTGGATTTCTGTACTAATTATAAGTCCTCAGATTTTCTGCTTTTTCATAATTAACCTTTGTAGTAAGTTTTGTATTTAACTATTTATTGGAACATCTTAAAGTCCTGTCTATTTCTGCTTACCAGGTGTAGTGTTTCCTTTCATTTCTGGCCTTATTTATTTTAGCCTTCTTTATTTCCCTGTGCTTAAGAATCTTCAATTTTGTTGACATTTTCTTAAAAAATCAACTCTTAGTTTCATTGATTTTTAAATTGCTTTTCTACTTACTACTGAATTTATTTCTACCATAATTTTTATAGCTTCCATCTGCTTAGTTTGGGCTTAGTTTTTCCATTTCCTTTTTTAGCTCTTTATGGTAAATGTTGGTGTTTTTGGCAATGTCTCTTCTTTGAATGGCCACACTGCCGCTGCCCTCTGTCCTCTCAGTGCTGTCGTGGCTGTAGCACACACATATGATGTGGCTGTAGCACACACGTGTGGCGTAGCTGTAGCACACACATATGATGTGGCTGTAGCACACACGTGTGGCGTGGCTGTAGCACACACATATGATGTGGCTGTAGCACACACGTGTGGCGTGGCTGTAGCATACACATATGATGTGGCTGTAGCACACACATGTGATGTGGCTGTAGCACACATATATGACATGGCTGTAGCACACACGTATGACGTGGCTGTAGCACACACATGTGGCATGCTGTGCTGCCATTTTAATTTATCTGAAAAGATATTTTTAAATTTTCCTTTTGATTTCATTTTCAAACAATTATTTGTTTAAGAGCAGTGTTTCATTTCTACCTGTTTGGGAACTTTTATTCCTAAGCTTTCTGTCATCTATACTGGCCTCAAACCCTTAGTGATCCTCCCAGTTGCTGGTATTAATCCTTAACTCATGGCCTGTTCTGGAGAACGTTCTGTTTAATTCGGGATGTGTTTGGTGAAATCCTCTGTTGCCATTTGTTCTTCAGTGATACACAAGCACTCTGCCCCCTTATGAATACTCTGTCTCGGGCTCTGTCCATTATTGAAAGTGGGGTGCTCCCAGTATTGTACTCTCCATTGTGAGGTACCTGTATCTATGATTGTGATGTGTTTTGGGGACTGATCCTTTATCATCCACCATACAGTGTCTTTTGTGTTTTGTAATTTTTCCGAGTCAAAGTCTATTTTATATGATGTAAGTATGGCCATTCTCCCTTCCTTTTGCATATTCGTCTTTATGGAATGCAGTTTTCAATCTCAGTTTATCTGTGTCCTTGAGTCTGAAGTGACTCTTTAATTTGGACTTTGTCCTTTAAGCCACACTGTGTGCTTTTGATCAGGGAGTTTAATATATTTACATTCAAAGTCACTGCCAACACGTAAGGCTTAATTATCATTTTGTGTTTGTCTTGTGACTCTTTTGTCCTGGCTAACTTCTGCTGTCTTTGTCATTTGTTGAGAAGTTCTTTGTTGTTGCTGCTATGACATACTTGTTTCGTCTTTTGTGTATCTCCTATGAGGTTGTGTGGGTGGATGGGTGTGTGTGCATGTGTGATGATAATAGCGCTTAAAGTATTTTGGCTGCAATTCTCTTTATTTTACCCAGTAACTTCAATTATATCATGTAACTCATATTTTCAACTTCTGTTTTATAAAACTAATGTTAAAAATACATGTTTTCATATTGTGTACACATTAATGTATTTTATGGTTATAGTGTTCTCTGCTTTTTTGCTTCTACACTAGAATTAATTATTAATGCACCCTTGCATTATTGGAGCAGTATATATTTGTCTATCTTTACCTTTATCAGCAATTTTCATACATTTATGTTTTGTTTAGTTTTCTTTCAATTGGAAAACCCTTTTAGCAAGGTAATTAGCAGTTAACTCTTCAGCTTTTATATAAGCTTTATTTCTCCTTTAATTTTGGAGGATGGTTTTGTTTTGGCAGATACCAAATTGTTGCTTAATAGTTTATTTATTCTCTTCATCTTGGGATATATCATCCCATTCTTTTCTGACTTTTGAGGAAACCTGTGATCTTGGGGTGGTCCAGCTTATTTTTCTCTTTTCCATTAGCCCTTGAGATTCTAATAGGGTTTTCTGTTGCAAAGCGTCCTGCTGTGGATTTCTTTTTATCTAGACGAGTTAGCATCCATTGCACTTACTCTGGATGCTCATTTCCTTCTCCTCCCACTGAAGGGGTTTGCTCATTCTTTCTTCACATAAATTTTCAGTTCTTCCCTTTTTGCTTTCTGCAACTTTTTTACTGAACAAGTTGTTCTGGGTGATGGTGTCTCTCAGGTCTAATTGGGTAATGTCAAGTGACCTGTGCTGAGATTAATTATTCTACCTTCTCCATCAAGTTTGTGTTGAGCTTCTGTCCCAGTTTGAGTCTCTGTCGCTGTGATAGAACACTGGCCAAGGCAACCTGATGGAGGAAAATGTTTTCTTGGCTTCAATTACAGTTCACCATCAAGAGAAGACAGGGCAGGACTCAAAGCAGGAACTTGAAGGTTGAGACTTAAGCAGAGGCCGTAGAGGGTGCTGTTTCCTGGCGTACTTATCTTGCTTCTTTATACGGCCCAGGCTACCTGTCCAGGGGTGGCACCACCCCCGTATTAATCATTCATTAGGAAGTCACCCCAACAGATTCACCCACAGGTCAGTCTGATGGAGGCAATTCAATTAAGGTTCTTACTCCCCAGGTGACTGTAGTTTGACTCAAGGTGACAAAAGCTAACTCTCCTGTCTTCACTGGTGGATGTCTCTATTCAATGATTATTTTCCACATTCCCAATATTTCTATCCATTCCTTGTTATTTTGTTGATATTTTCCGTTTGGTTCATGAATCCCCTGCACCTGAACATTGAACACATGTAAGGTATTTATTTTTAGTAACTTAGCAGGTGATTCATATACCTCTGTTTCTTTAGAATCCATTTACAGGGATGTAGTGTGTACCTCTGACGGGGATCTCTTTCTCTCCTTGCCTTGGAACTTTGTGTTGGGCTCAGCACCTTGGGGAAAATAGCCTCCTGCCTCCCTCTTGACAGGCAGCCTTCAGATAGGAAATGACTTTCAGGCAGCCAGGCTAGAAATCCTGAGGATCTTTCCAACCTTCTCTGTGGTTTCCTCTCCTGTGAACTTGCATGTGCAGATTCTAGCCCGAGAGTGCTCAACTTTTCCGGCACCTGCACCCGTGCACCTGTTCACACTTGTTGGCATCTGACGGCCACATTGAAGGTGCTTTGAAATGGGTGAGCCACCCCATTCTCCTGCTCGTGCTTTCTCTGGCCTCTCTACTCTGACAGTGTTCGAGGCCCTGTTAGGGAGTGGAGTGGGCCAGGCATCAGTAAACGGAATAAACTCTCCCGCTTTTACAACTGAATTGAAGTTGCAGCTCTCTGAGAAGGACACGCAGGTGTCTTTTCCAACAAAGGGCCATTTATCTACAAGACCTTACACATTCAGGGTCCAGGGATAAAACAGAGGGCCTAAGTCAGCCTCACAGTATCTCAAGGACAAAGCCCAGCAGCCCCCTTCTGGGTCACATCCAAGCTTATGCAGATGTGGCCAAAAATGATAAGACTAAACCTCAGCCAACTAGAAATATTCTAATGCAACTGCTGCTTGCTTAACCAATTAAGTTTGAGATGACCTGATTGTTCCTAAAACTCCCCTTAGCTATGTTTCAAAGGAACCTGCATGTTCCTCTCATGGTCGTCACCATTTTGTACAGGTGAACGACCTTACATGCATGTGGTATAATAAGCGCTCTTTGCTGTTCCATACTATTTGAGTCTGGAGTTTTCTTCTGTGTTTCCACCCTACAATCAGCAGTTAGTCTCTCCTGTGTCCCTCACAAAAGTCTGAACGTCATGTCTGTGTTTCATGCAGCCTTCTGTCTTCTTGCTCAAGGGGAAGGAGGTGCTGGCAGGTTTTTTTTGTTTGTTTGTTTGTTTGTTTGTTTTCTGTCACCATCTGCTGAGCTGTGGGAAAGGATATGGTGAAGAAATACCTTGCATGTTCCTGCTAGCCTCATTGTGGGTTGGGGGGGGGGTTCTGCACTCTTCTGAGACCTGGGAGCCTTTGCTTGGTTTCTTAATTTCTGGAGAATGGGGTTGGCCTGTAACCTCCGGACCTGGTGTTTCTTGATTTCTGGAGAATGGAGTTGTCCTGTAACCTCCGGACCTGGTGTTTTTTGATTGGGGAATGGGGTTATCTTCTAACCTATGGACCTGATGTTTTCTGACTTGGAGAATGGGGTTGTCCTGTAACCTCTAGACCTGGTGTTCTTAGATTTCTGGAGAATGGGGTTGTCCTGTAACCTCTGGACCCCGTGTGTCACGGGAGAAAAGGGCCTGCAGGGCTTCGCTGCTTATCTGCTTCACTCTCAATGGCAGTTCTCAATATCTGCTCTGTTGCCTAAGAAGTGTCTGGGTATGTGACTGGGAATCTTTCCTGCACGCAAACATAATTTAGTCGGTTCCAGATGAGAGTAAATCTTCTTCCCCCTGAGGAATAAGGTATTTGCAGATGACCTCAGGATGTTTCTCCTGCACTGAGAATCGCCATGGATCCCTCCGACCCTAATGTAGCCACATTGAATAGTGAGAGAAAAACAGAATCAAGCGGCCTGAGTGGAGACCACACCACTGAACACGTGCACACAGAGTGGCTTTGTCCTCTAAACTTTTCTTCCATCCCCAATGGGAACAATTACACATCAGTTGGAACAAGGAGTGTATCAGAAATGAGTGTTCACAGCCTTAGGAGTTTGTAAAGATTTTGGCAGATTTAAGCTAAACTTCTGTTAGGGAAGACTGTCAGGATAGACAGTATGGCTTCTGAATCAACGAGAAGTGTGGAGAATCGAGTGGGAGATAACTCCATTTGGGACCAGCTCTTAGGCTTAGTCATGGTGCTGTGGGCAGGAGCGGATGGGAAGCCGCCATGGGGAAATGCTCTTCCTACTGTGATTCCAAAGGGGACATGTGGCTTACCTGTGGTCATAGCCTAAAGATGCTGGGCATTCCTGACTTGCTCATAGTCTAAAGAGGTAGACGCTGGTTAACCTAGAGTGAGAATATACTCATCTGTGGAGGAACACCGGTGTTTGTTTTGGGGACCTTCGGCTGAGAATCCATCTAATGACAACTGATGGTCTTTCCCCTCATTTCAGGGCTACGATATGAATCAGGTTATTTTTCACTTGTGTCTAAAGCCCCAGGCAAGATTCTCATTCTCAGATGTAGAGGGAAGAGGAGGAGGCGTGACTGACAGCTGTACTGAGCGCGCACACTACGTGGAAAGGAAACACGACAGCCAGAAATCAGGGCGCTGTTTCACAAGAATTGGGCATGGATTGTGGCAGTCCTGATGGAAGCACCAGAGAGTGGGTGGGGGTCTAAGCTGTTTGCTGACAGGGGACTTTAGAACTCAGTGGCATGGGTTTACTCCACATGTAGGAGAACAACAGCTAATTATGTAGTAATTTTAAAGGACACCCTTACCTGTTTAGAGTACATCTAACTGGCGCTGTATATCAGGCTTACCTCGATCAAAATGAATTAAAACATTAAATGGGATATAAAATGCTGAATGTCCACGTTCAAGATAGACCTACCCCCCCTTTCACACTTACTTTTGTTGAATCATTGTGGTATAGGATTCACTCCTATTTTAGGAATAAATATGTTAGTCTATGTATGCATGCATATTTCCATACCCTTCTCTGGACATGAACACACATCCAGGCAGCTTTTACGCTGTGCATTTATTTGCATGCTGTGTTTTTCTACCACATGCCACAGAAGAAAGCGACCATAGGAGGCTTGGCTGGATAGGGGACAAGGGTGAGAGATGTTGTCTGAGCTGCTGGCTTTGCACAGCCCTCTGAGGAAGTTCTGCGGGCAGGTTCAGGGCGTCTGTGAGGTTGGATTATTCTGGAATGGAATGCAGATGTGAAGGGCAAGCATTAATGACAAAGGCCTTGGGCAGCCCTTGCCAAATAAGTTGGTTCCTACCTCAGGGAAACTGGCTGTTTCTTATGTTCCACCTGCCTGGGCTGGGCCATCCGTGAGAACCATTCCATTAGGTATTCAAGTCTCTGTTTCAATATTTTCTCCTTAAATCAATCAATCAATAAATAAATAAATGAGAGAGAGAGAATCTTTAACTCCTTTAAAAGAATAGTAGACAAAACACTGAGTGGTTCATGGGTGAAGTCTTCCCACTCCAGTTCTCTAGACCTGAGGCAGGGCTCTGTGTGTCCTCCGGGAGCCGGCCAGGTAGCTCATCCCAACACCCACCTCATTTGTGAACTTCTGGAGCATGTGAAGGGGCCGGAAATGCAGATACAAAGCTCCAGGATCTCCATGACACAAGGCAACAGTAGGATATTCAAGAGGAGCCCCAGTGAGGGCCCAGTGTAGATAGTGTAGCAGAAGCCAGACGCCTTGGACCAGACCGAGGACTCATTGCAATGAACACATAGAAGTAAAGATGTATGGACTAAAGGGTCTACTGTGTGACTCACTGGGCTGCACTTCAGCTTTCTTGCCAAGATTTATTTTCTTATTTATTTATTTTTCTTGTTGTTGTATTTTGCTTGTTTTTACTTTTAAATTTTGTTTTGGTGGGTTGCAAGGGCAGAAGGTGGAAGGGAGGGGATAGAAAGATGAGTAGGTTTGGGATGCATGATGTGACGTCCACAAAGAATCAATAAAAGGTTAAAAAAGGAAAAGATCAATGGAAGTTTCCTGAGCACAGATCACAACCTTCTACTTGGTAGCCCGTGTCCCTCACAGTGTATTTTTATCCTTAGGAGCTGCTATGTTTCTTTACTTATGGAAGATTAAGTTCCAGGAGGGTAGTAATGTTGCCTGC
Organism: Ondatra zibethicus; assembly: GCA_004026605.1. Lineage (NCBI taxonomy): Eukaryota > Metazoa > Chordata > Mammalia > Rodentia > Cricetidae > Ondatra > Ondatra zibethicus. The sequence continues at coordinate 29,172 of PVIU01004033.1, forward strand.
CACCAAAACTTGACTCAGAATAAGTAAGTGCTAAGAACTAAAAAAGAATGAATGAATAGATGGATAGGAGACAAACCAAAGATCAGAGAGTGTGGGTCATGAATGGGTGCAAGGAAGATGCTTAGGGAAGGGCCATGCTTCTTCTTCAGCTAAACTGAGTGGCGTCTTCCTTGATACTGTTACATGCTGAAGAAATCATTTTATCTAATGATCAATACACAAAGGCTATACCACATATATAGTTAATTCAAGCAGAGAACCCGATTGATATGAAAGTTCTTTTCTGCTGCAAAAGAATGAGATCCACAGCTCATGAGACTTTTAAGCGACTGGGGTGTGGTTTGAACGTGAAAACCCTCCACAGGCTCATGTGCTTTGACACTCGGTTCCCAGCTGATGGTGTTATTTGGAGAGGTTACAGACATTTAGAAGGTGAGTCTGGCTGGAGGAAGTTCATCTCTGGGGTGGGCTTTGGAGTTTGACAGACAGACCATACTTCCTGTTCTTTCTCTGATTTTGAACTGCTCAAGCAATGTTGTGAGCTGGCCTCAGGCTCCATCATCCCTATCTTCCCTACCATGATAGACAGTACCCTTTCTGCAACCAGGAGCCAAAATAAGCCTTTCTCCCTTCAGTTGCTTCTGTCAGGGCAATTTGTCATAGCAACAGAAAGGAAAGTAATACAGACAGTGAAGAAAGTCACACTGAAGGCTAGTGGAATGAGTCACACCACTAGTCTAGGCTCTGTGGCCAGTCTTCTCTGAGGTGACTTAATGACTCTGTGGCAGTAGCCTTGGCTGTTTAGGAGCAGGTCCAGAGCATCATTGTTAAATAGCAGTTATATCCAATAAGACCCTGTGACCTTATCCAAACCCATCTTTGTGGCAAAAAGCTGATTCATCCAGTGCAAAGAGTTTATTTGTAAAAGGGACAGCATTCGCCCATTCTGCCTCAGTGTTGTCATTTGTAGAGGAAAATGAAAAAATAAATGCATTTCTGAAAGTCTCATGTGACAGAAAGGTATCTGTGGATGATAGATATCATAGTCTTTAGCATGTATGTTGAGCAAGGGTTGGTCATGAATTTGTCTAGACTGCAGCTCTTTTGAAAGTAAGGCATCTTTGTATGTGGGTGGGAATGTGCATGGGGGTGTGCATGGGGGTGTCCACATGCTCAGTGAAGTGTGGCTCTGAGTTTGGCATACGCGACTGCCTTGGAAGCCAGTTGTCCTTTGTCAGGCACAGTCCTGACCCTGCCTGCCCTGTGAACACTCACTCTCCACCCTGGAGCCGTGAGCGGGGGCAGTGTCACTTTCCTTATTACCAAAACCAATTTCCAGAGTGGGTAATTGTGTTCTGACTCATGCAGTTCCCCTGCATTTCCTGGCTGTTTCCGGTGACTTATGTCTTCCTTTTGGCTTCTTAATGGATATGTAATGAAGCAACATATTTCAAAGTCATGGCTGTGTTTCAGACTTCCCTTAAGTAATGTCTCAGTGGAGGGCCAGTCTAAAGGCTGGCACATGCATGCCCTACCTGGTTCCCCAAGGCAAGAAGCTGTGTTAAAAAGACAACTACTTTCAGGCTGGAGGTGACTTCTGGAGGCTGAAGGCTTTCTACTGTTGGCCCGTGTTAGAGGTGAGACAAGAGTATGCATCTCTTGTTCCATGTCTTATTTTTGCCACTTTTAGCCACAAACTTGGTTGTATGATTTTAATCTTTCTCAGCCTCAGTTTCCACCTTTAAAAATTGCTGATAATACTGACATCTATGTCTGAGACATTTATGATGATTCCGGAAATGCTATCCAAAAATGCTCAAGCCAGAATTTGACTTATGGAGAGGTTTGGTATGTGCTGCCCCATGGTCTGGCCCTTTTTCTTTGATGCCATCCATTGGGAAGTCATTGTCAAGTGACTCAGGGCTCTCTGGGAGTTGGAGAGGTAGGAATTATGACAGATTATGACAGCAGAAAATCAGGTAGAGCTTCAAGTCCTATGTATGGCAGCTTAGGGAAGGAAATGACAAACTCACATGGAGGTCAGGACAGTCTTCCCAGGAAAAGTAGACTTCCAAGATAAATCTGTGGGCAAGTTTAGTCTTTTGCTCATAGAGCCTGTATATTGAGAGACTACCCACAGAGGACAAGATCTGTATCATAAAACCCTCAATAGAGGCAGTGAGGGAGTGAAGAAATAGCACACAGACACACAGATTGTGTGGTATCAGGTAGGGGTTCTGGCTACCTCAGCACCCACAGCCTCATTGTATCTAGTAACCACATCATTGGGGAAGGGTGTGGCAAGTTGGTCTGAAGGTCTCTTTAGGGGAGCAGTCTCAGGCTGTAAACATCTGGCGGGAGGAAGCTGCAGTTGCTAGTCTTTGTATACAATGGTCACTCCTTTATAAACACTCATGCTGGGACCCCGGAGAACTGTAGCAACGCCCTTGAGCCTGGCCCATATGGGGAACTGACTTTGCAAATGTCCCATGAGTCAGAGGCCTTGGAGTTCTGGGCATGGTTGTGCTCATGTCAATGGTATACAGTCATTGGGATCTTAGCTCACTTAGGTCTTCCTCAGCTCCCTAGAGATGAGCTCTGTGTTAGACCTGGGAAACAATGATGAATGTGAGTACAGTGCCTGCCATAAGGAACTGACTATCCTTAGCCAAGAGAAGAACTAAACCAATCAGTCATGTAGCCAGCGGAGGGTCAAGAGGGAAGCCATGGAAGTTACGTATTGGGTAGCTTGGGAGTTTGAATATTGGGGTGGTGTTTCCAAGAGGGAACCAGTGAGTAACTGAGATCTAAATTAAGATTTGGGGGCTATTGGAGGTCAGTAGCTGGAGAGGAGGCAAGGCTCTGGGCCTTGGAAGCCACACAATTTGTTCTTGAACAGAATGGGGTCCAGTTTGGCTAGGCCATAGAAAGCTTGGTAACATGGTGGAAGTGTATTGGAGAGTTAACTGTGGAGGAGACACAGAGAGCTGTCGTGGTCATTTGCACACCAGGATTTGGGTTTTCATGCCAAGTGTAACTGGAAATCTTGGCGGTATTGACTTTCCTGCATAAAAATGCCAGAATGAGACCTCGAGGTTGCAGAGACCATGCACTGTTTGCACAGTGAATTCCTGGGGTTTAAAGGGGAAGTAGGAAGACAAATAAATAATTATAGAAAGATGTCAGTGGCTTAGGTTGGGTTCTGGCACAAAAATAAACACACACACCAAATCAGCAGTTGTGTGTAGTGAGTGCCAAGGGGTTGTTGCTGATGGAGGATAAGCCATATCCTGCAGAGTCTCTGGAGATGCTGGTATGGCAAGCCTCTGAAGATCTCTGTGTGGCGTTTCATGCTGATAAATTTGCATTTATACTATAAGAAGGGCCACTGGAGGTTAAGAAGCCGGGAAATGAAATGATCAGATTAATGTGCCCGTGGAGGGTGTTTATTTTTCTTCCTGGGTATTTCTTAAGCCAGGCATTTATTGAATTTAGGGTAATGGATGGGAGAGGTGGTCCAGCATCACTGCAGGCTAAGATTGATGGGAGGCTTATTCTTTTGTATAACATTTAAGGGGGTGTTAAGGGGAGTTTAAGCTTGCCACTGGTGAAAGGCTTATTTATCTTGTAAATAAATACTTACCAGGAAGCCATGTAAGCCTTCCTCTTTGCAGGCCCCTCCAGGATGACAGGACCTCATCTCAGCCAAACTTCCCTTGTAGAAGCACCATGAATTAGCATCCTCTATTGCAGGGAGGGATTTCTGTAAGTGCCAATAGCTAAAATTGTGAGAAAGGGAGGGGCACAATGTATAATGGGACAACTTTGCTACTGATGTGAACGGGGTGGTACTATGCGGTGTTCTCATACTCTGAGACCAAGACCCATGATCTCCGAGGAGCCCAAGGTGAGTCAGAGAGGTTGAAACCAAGTTTGTGAGGGGGTCTCTCTGAGTTGTGATATATGGCTTGACTCTTGAACACGGGGATGATTTTTGAGACTCCAGACCCTTCCCCTCAGATGTGATAATTTTAGTGATGGATTGAACCCACTTTTCTTTACCTCCCATCCTTCTGATTCACGCTGAGCCTTCATTTCCGCAGATCTGTTCCGTGAAGCGACGCTCGCAGGCAATGGGCTCACTGCACTCTGGGTCTCACCTCTGGGGATGTAGGCAGAGCATGTGACCAGACTTCCAAATCTTGATTTTTTTTTTCAGGTTACAGAACTCAACAATGTGAAAAATGTAGCCCGATTGCCAAAGGGCACCAAGAAACACGCTATAGGGATCTACTTCAATGATGACACCTCCAAGACCTTTGCTTGTGAATCAGGTTTGTTTGCGGCAAGTGGGGGAGGGGGTCTTTGGCCTTTGAAACCTATGTGTGTGTGTACAAACACACACACACACACACACATACACACACACATACGCACATATATATATACACACACATACACACATATACACACACACATACACATATATATACACACACACACACACATATATCTTTTTTTGTGGTCGTTGCCATTTCCACAGATCTTGAGGCCGATGAGTGGTGCAAAGTTCTCCAGATGGAGTGTGTGGGGACCAGAATCAATGACATCAGCCTCGGAGAGCCTGACTTACTGGCTACTGGGGTGGAACGAGAGCAGAGTGGTACGTGTGCAAAGCCCTCACCTCCTGTCTCTCTCATAACCTGTTTCGCTCCCTTGTGATAAAGCACAAGGCACCTTTATTCTATATAATTGTGAGATATGAAAATGTATGAATAAGTGAGTTCTAATAGCCCTCAACGTTAATATTGGAGTGAATGGTGTCCTCCAAAGTTCTGGGATGTAGAAAAGAACCCACACTAATGGCTTCAGTCCACAATTTTAAGGACTACACTGTGTATCTGCTGGATGGAAGGTGATTTGTGAACATCCAACTGGGACATTTGCAGAGAAGCCACCCCATAGGTATTGTGACCTCCCCCTTTTTATAGACAGGGAAAGCCAGAATCTCAGAGAGCTAAACTTCTTGTTCCAAATGTAGTAAGTAGTTAGTGTTTGAATCCAGACTATGATCACTGGTCTCCATTTACAATGCACGAGCCTTAAAGTGGGATCACTTCCCCATTGCCTTTTCACTTAAAATATGTTTGAACACTTTCCAGTGTTTTTAATAGAATTTAATCCCCCTGAATATTTCATCGAGTTTAAACCCACTTAAAAATCTGCGATGAAAAAAATTCAACCCTTGAGCCAACTCAGCTCAACATACCATCTAGGAATAAATCCTTTAAAATAATAATGACCAAAATATTCATGAACATTTTAGCAAAAATCAATGTTGATTCCTAGTGTGAGCCTGGAAGAATTGCTCCATCTTCAAATAGCTGAACCTAGCAACTGGGTTGATTGGATCGCAGGGTTCTGCTTCAAAGCCCGACTTGACCTATGAACACTTGTCCGAGTGGAAGCCGCTCTGGGTTGCCTAGATTGATGGCAGACATGGCAGAGGTGGAATTGCACTCTGCAGCCATCTAGCTACGAGTTAAGACTCTTCTCCCTCCCAGCAGAGCTGTGTCTTCACGACACATTTACAGTCTTGCCCATGTTGAATGGACGGCACCGACCATGATATGTCACCATACCAGCTGTTGTTGATCAGGACCTGGAAGCGCTGGCTAGGGCGGAGGAGCCTCTAGTGAGGTTGGGAACTGGAGCTACACAGGGGTGAAGCCATTACCAAGGCCATTCACCCCAGCCCGGACCTTCCTTCTGTGGTTCACTCAAGCAGAGAAGAGGTAGCCGGAGCCTTGGGGTTACAGACCAGGACACAGAAAGCATGGCAGGGATTGATGGCTGCCATCCTTTAGAATGGCTGGATCAGCACTTAACCTTCACACATTTGTGTTTGTGCCACAGGAGAAATGCCACAGTGTTGAGAGTCAAACTGAGAACTCAGTGCCTCAGGTTTCCTTTTAGCCTGCCAGCTTTGTGTGTTCGGGTTTTCTCCTGTTACATGCTCTTAGAAACTTCCACCATTCTTTGGAAACACTTTATAATCTGATCTTGGAGGAGTTCAAATCCGTGCACTTACAACGGTTTCTCACCAAGTGCATGTGAGGCAAGCACTCTACCACCTGCCTCTCTCCTGCCCCCACTAATTTATTTTTATAGCGAATCAATTTGCCTCTAACAGAATCCATTAACGATGGTCTCTTTTACCTCTTACTTACTGAAAACAGTTTAATCCATGGTTCAGAACTCTCAAGGGGGCATAACTGTTTCATGATAGTTTCTAGAAAGCACTCAACATTTGACTATCGACAGTTCAAAATAAATTCAAAAGACTTAAATCACAAGGGCCTAAGCCCATTTATGTATACAGTCTTAATATTATTATTTTCTAAGTTCGAATAAAATATGGAAGTTTTGATGATTTTTCTTATTATAAGATAGCTAACCTAGACCATTCCTAATAGAAAATTGTTAGCATCACATTGTCCTGTTAGATGTTTGGAATCCACTCTAGGATGGATAGGTAGAATTGTGCTAGCAAATGTCATAATAGTTTTGTTCATATTTCACTTAGAGATTTTTGACTCTGTTAACTCTTTTTGTTAATGAATTTTCTAAGTTGTAATAATAAAAACAGTGTAACTGTTCAGGGAAGGTGGCCTCTACAGTTCCCGGCTATTTTCCATAATCTTGGTGACATCGTCAACAGTCACTCCAGGAAACAAATGTCTATCTCTTCCCAGAGTTGGCTAAACAAAGTTCTTTGTTCAAACTCTTTTTAACTATATCCCTCTACATCTTCACAGCGGTTGGTCAGCTAATTGCACGCTGTTTCTGTGAAGTGTGGTTTCAATAAATCGGGGTACAGCTTTATTCGGTTGATTATAGAAACTGCAAACTGGTTAATGCTACTTTAGGATCACAAATCACGAGCCCATCCTTGTGCTCCTGTATCTTTTGTGCATACAGAGGTGTAGGTGTGATTAACATGTGCTCAGCAGGAAAACACTGCTCTGAGTGCTTTCGTTGCTCTGGTCTTTTATTGGCATACTTTTTTTTGTAATGATTAAAATTGAAAACGTCTAAAACTGATCTTTGCTTACGTCAATAGTTTAGTGTGTGTCAACCCCCAGAGTGTATCATTATGCTATATAATAGCATCTGCATTTAAAAACTCATTTATAACCTTTATCTTCCTGAATGTTCCACCAAACCATAGCATGTACATAGTTTTTTAAATGCTTCTGTATTCCTACGATGTCTTTGCTGTTTTATTCCTGGGGATTTTAGACTAACCTTTTGTTTTTCTCCCAGAGAGATTCAATGTGTATTTGATGCCATCTCCTAACTTAGATGTACATGGCGAATGTGCCTTGCAGATAACATATGAGTACATCTGTCTTTGGGACATCCAGAATCCCAGAGTCAAACTCATCTCTTGGCCGCTAAGTGCCCTGCGGCGGTATGGACGTGACACCACGTGGTTCACTTTTGAGGCAGGGAGGTGAGTGCGTGGCTTTTCATACATCTTTGTCTGGCGTCTGCTTCTTTTCTCCAGGTTCAGGTCATGGAGCTGGACCAGAAGTTTGCTTCAGAAAATTCATAAACTCTGGTCTTATGGAAAGATTCTAGCATGGTGCTCGGGCAGCCAGAATCCCCTCACTCCTAGGCAGGATTCTAACACTTCACAGATATGACATGAACTTTCATTCCTTGATTTGATGGCATGCCCCAAACTGAAGCTGAGCTGGTAAACTGTACCATGGACTGGGTCAAGCTGAATAGAGGCCTGTTCCCTGTCGTGCGTGCAGCTTCCTTGCTGTAATCCAGCAGGTTCACTACTCTATGTGAACTGACAGGGTAGATGATACATGCGAGGATGGACCCCTGACACTTTACAGGTTGCAGTCTGCTTGCTATTTAACAAATGGCAGGCGTGCTGGAAGTGTTCGGTTCTAAAGCTTGCTTGTTGCTATCCCACTGAGCCCTTTCAGGGTCCCCCTTGCTCCCCTTAGAGACAGATGTGGGAGTGAAGGGGATACAGGTACCAGCTGGGGGCATCATGGCCTACAACGAGATCCCTTTGGTCAGTGTTACATTTTACCTCCCTGCCCACTGTGCTTTCTCCCTTTTCAAGGCAAAACAAAATAAAACAACCCCCCTACCCCAAAACTAAACAAACAAACAAAAATCCAACCCCCTTTTTGTATTTTAAAATTTCAAATGACTCAAGTTTTAAGAACTACAAGCCCATCAAACTAATCAACATTCTAGCACAGAATGGAGAGGGCTTCACAAACCATGACCCTAACTGAGGAACTGTGGGTGATTGATGGCTTCTGGTGGAGGAAGAGTCAGTTTTCTCTAAGGGCGTGGCTTCTGGTAGGTAGACCCCTTACACCCAGGAGCATCTAAAGAGCACACATTGGATGATGGATTATTTGTTAAGCAAAACTAGAAACAACAGCAACAAAAAAAATCAGGGTGAAGACACAAAGTTGAGTGGTAGGTTGGGAAACAGGGAGCTGCGGGCATATCCGGAGAAGTAGATCACATTTTAATGTGATCAAAATGCATGAATGGAATTCTCAGAGAATTGATAAAAGCATTGTATTAAAAATGGGGGGTGAGGCCGTCTGTGTGTGCCTTAACATTACACTGCAGTTGTAACAGCCAGGTTAGAGTATTGAAGGTCGTGGGTTAAATCTGATAGCTCTTTTTACAGGGAGTGATATTGATTTAAAGGGGGAAACAGAAGTTCTGAACACTGCCCAAGCCTCTAACTCAAGTGAATAGATGGAGAATCACGCTCCCTTCCAGTCAGTCAGTTTACCTCATTTTAAACAGAGCTCGAGTATTTGGCAGGTACTTTTGGGGAATATGATCAATTTAGTGTTTTCACAACATTCTAAAAAAATTGAAAAAGTATTTTTCTTCCACATATAGTCTTTTAGTTAATTATCTCCTCTCTCTCCCTTCTTCCCTCCTCCCTCCTTCCCTCCTTCCCTCTTTGCCTCCCTTCCTTTCTTGATTTCTTTCTTTTGTTTTTGTTTTGTGGCTAGTTTTCTTGTTTTTGAAATGGTGTGTCATGTAACCCAAGCTACCCTCATACTTGAACTCTTGATCCTCCTGCCTCCAACTCCCAAGTAAAAGGAAGACAGATGTGTACCACAGACCTAGGCTTTTTTACTTTCAAAGAGAGAGAAGGGAGTTGGCTGCTCTCCTGGACAACAAAGGTCATAGCATTAATAGATAAAAACCTTCACATCTAGCTGTGTGCTCCTCCTTTATCTCAATGGCCAGTCTACTATGTTTAAAGGAAAATCCTTGCGGAAAACTCAGAGCTTGCTTGGTTGGATAAATGTGCTTCCTCCTTTGAGACTTCTGAGCTTCTGTTAGGATGTGTGGAGCAGGGTGAGGGCCTGCAGAACACAGAAAGTGAGACACAAGGTAGTGCTACTACTTCATGTTTTCCCCGAAATGCAAATAAAGATGGATTCTTATCATTACCATCAGGATGCTAGATAATAAGATCATTTGTGTTCCCCCAAGTGTGACGCTTTCATATCTGCCTTATTTTATTAGTAAAGATAATTTCCTCCACGGTTATTTTTGGATGTCTTCAAAACAAGGCAGTTTCATAATAACTAATAGTATACCATGCTCACTCTCTTGCAGAAGCAGGGTGAGGCTCCCAGCAGGCACTCTGTTTTCACACTACAAATTGGAGGTTATGAAATAAAATTTTATTTCTTCTTTGTACTGGATCTGAGAACAATGGGAGCTAAGCTTCTATGGGTGCCTGCACATTGGATTACATAAACCTCATCTCATCTCATAGGACTGTTAAGATTAAATAAAGACACATGGGAGAAACTTGGGGCAGAGCCCGGAAAACAGTGGCAGTTAGAGTAGCCCAAAATGGCAAGGCAAGGACATCCACTGTCTGTCATGACTTAGACTGGAAGTAGCGATGGCTTCATGCATGGCTTGATTCGGTGCTCAGCTAACAAAACTCAAGAGAGTCTTGCTTCTAGCTTGTCTACTCCCTGGATGTTTTGGTGACTTCTGGGATCTTTAAAGCCTTCCCATACATCAGTCAATGGAAGATAGATGGGTAACATGCAGTATATTTTGCAGTGTTTATGTTTAACTGTTTTAGGCAATGTGAGGCCCTGGCTCTCTACTGAGCACTTCATACAAAGCTCACAGGATGAGAAAGGAATGGGAAAAGTCCCCCAAAGCACAGAGTGGGACTTGTTGCCTTTGAAAGGTGGAAAGATATGAGGTTTCAAAACAACAAAGTGTGTCCATCATAGCATATACTTGCTCCAAATAAAAAAGGCCAAGAGGGATTAGTGTGTGTGTGTGTGTGTGTGTGTGTGTGTGTGTGTTGTATTAATAGATGCCTTTGGAAGCCAGAAGACGGCATCAGATCCCCTGGAGCTAGAGTAACAGGTGGTTGTGAGCTACCTGATATGGGCACAAAGAACCAAGCTCCTGTCTTCTTAAAGAGCAGCAAACATTCTTACCCTTCGCGCCATCTCTGCAGCCCCCGTACCGCACACTCTTGTCAGCATGCCAATCCTTGCTTATGAGGCTACCTCAGTGTCATGTTCAAGGACAGCCTCCATCACTAAGTCACAGATTTATGAAGATACTGCTAATTTGGTATTCTTCCTAAGCTGCGTGCTTGTGCATAAACTTCTTAGCTTGAATTCAGTTTTGAGAACCCCCATTTGCGCTCTTCTTTTGAAGTCTGGGCACATGGAAACAGAGCCTTCTACCTTTCCTCAGGCAGCTGTGGGGGTGGGGATTAGCCTGGTAGGACCTTCTATGTTGTATTTCTGGCTTTCATCTCCTGGGAGAAGTAGGTCTAACTCTATGGCCATTTTTTTTTTTTTTGTTTCTCTCCCTTAAAGAGATTCAGAGCTGAAACATAAAATTGCAACTGTACAAAGATTTGTCCCTGGCAATAAAAAGTAATAATTGACTTATTCTGGAGCCCTAGAGATATATCGCTTCTTTTGTCTGAGGTGTCTGTCTTCAGCCTGCTGTTTGTTTCTCCTCCGGAGCCCTGACATCTCACTCGTTCAAATCAACCTGTCAGAGAGTTTTCCATGGGAAGATCTAACAGGCAGGACGTTCTCCAGGCAGCTACGTTCCCATGGAGCCTTTCCAGAAGGGTTATTGTTTGGAGAAGGGTGGCAGGTGTCCAGTGAGCTTCCCTTTTATGTTTCAAGCTGGCTGCTGGGTTCACATACCTCAGTGTTGAGCTCTGCCTCACCTCCGACTGATTTAAATTAATACCCTGGGCTTTGCCTCTGCAGGAGTGAGAGACGCTCAGGAGACCTTTGGCAGAACCTGCTAAATTATTTCCACACATGAATGCCCTTTCTTTACTGACCAGAGAGGAAGAGTCTCTCTTGTGCCTTTGGCATCATTTACAAAGAAATTTTGGGTATGCCAAGAAAGGCGAAAGCTAGACTTCCACACACAAATGCTTCCCGTAAATTTATGCGAAGAGTTTTCGCTTGGGTTGTAAGGCCATCTAAACAGACTTGGAAAAGAAACAGTAGCTTTTAACGTAGTTCACATTAAATGCAGTCTAGCCAGTGAGGTGGCTTTCTAGCCGAGAAGCTGGACTCTCTTCTACCTGGAGTCCACTAGTAAAGCGGAAGCCGAGCTGCTGCATCCTGCAGATACCCGACTTGTGTTCTTGCTTCCAGCCACTGCACAGTCTCTAAAATCTGAATGTTTCAGGGACAGTTCCTTCTTTATTCTCAAGGAAGAAAAAAAAATTAGGCAGAGCATCTCCTTTCTCACTATATTGAGTAGAGAAATTCACATGGAATGCTGGGTCTCACACAGACTCTCAGGAGATAGGAATTCCTCTTCTTCCACCAGAAAATGGAAAAGATGGTGTCCTTGTTTTTCTTCTGTCATGGTAAAATGCTCTGACCAAAAGTTGTCCCCAAGACTTCGGATCCCAAGCGTGAGTTCAGGCCAAGGTCTGGTGTCTTGTCTTCCCCAGACATGTTCCGTCCCCACTGTCTCCAGTCACACTTGCATCCTCGATGTTGTTCTGGGATGTGGTCCCCCATCTTTCCTCTGAGATGAAGATACAATTCTAGACATCCTTCAAAGAGTATCCAGTGTAAAACCAATGGATGAAGAAAAGAGAACGGAGGAAGGGGGTCACAAGATACCAAAATGCCTTCCTGTTCTTCCATGCATGAACCCCTAAGGAAGTTTTTCTCTTGTGTTTTCTAAAGAGCTGACCAGCCTGCACTTCCTGCTGGTTTATATAAAGCCATTAGTCAGTTTGATGTGTTTTTATTTTTACTGCCATGGGCCCTTCGCCATTATACTGTTTGTCAAGGCCTATAGTAACATTTTAATGTTGAGACACTCCTTATGAAACAGCTCCCAGCCAATCAGTCAGGCAAAGCAAGTAGGATGGAAGGGCTTATGTGCCAGGCTTAGAAGAGGCTGAGGGGAATTGCACGAGAAGGCCAGGTTTTGTCCATCCTTCACTTTGTGGGCCATGCGGTACAGATAAAGGGCACACACTCTTAAGCAAACAGAAGACAATCCCAACATTTAAATCAGAGGCCTTATGTCTGTTCTACTGAGAGTTCTTTCATGAATCTTATCTCTTTATTGCACATTGGGAAACCTCTTGGCTATCTCTGGTAGATCAAGCTGTTTTTGGCCCTCACAGCACAAACTATAAATAATGGAACAGGTTACTGACATATAATATCAGCTTTACATAGAAATCAAAATTTCTTACTTGTTTTAAATGATGAGAAGTAGCTAAAACATTAGATTCTCTGTATATATAAATACCTAACTAGCCTACTGCAGGCTAAAAATCTTTAAGAAAGAAATTTACTTCCTGTTAGGCATGTTTTGCCTTTTTGTGTGCCCTAGGCGGTCCAAATAGAAAGTCTGTTTCTCTCCCTGAGCTATGATGGTAGGGATGTGACTCCCATTTCTTTCTATGAATGGTAAGTGGTGGCTGCGATGGTGTCTGTGACAGTGGGGTGTGTGTGTGTGTGTGTGTGTGTGTGTGTGTGTGTGATCTGTGTGTGTCTCTGCAATCATTGGCTTCAGGTGAGTGTTGGGAGAGAATGCTTGATGCTATAGCCATTTTGATTTCCTTTGTTTTTGATCATAGTATTTGAGAGATCTAAGTCATGAAAGAAAGGATCTGCATTATGCTTTTTAAGAGGAGACCTTGGGGGGCTTGTGGGGGACATAGTGCAGTTGGTAGAAGGCTTACCCATCATACACAAAGCCTTGGGTTTGACCCCAACCACTGTTTAAACTGAGTATCATGACACATAGCTATAGATCCAGCACTCGTCATGACACACACCTGTAGACCCAGCACTTATTGTAACACACAGCTGTAGACCCAGAACTCATTATAACATACAGTTGTAGACCCAGCGCTCATTGTGACACACACCTGTCGACCCAGAACTCATCGTGACACACAGCTGTAGACCCAGAACTCATCATGACAGACAGCTGTAGACCCAGCAGTCAGGTGGTGCAGGCAGGTAGGTCAGCAGTTTAAGCCCTTCCTCAGGTACATACTGGGTTAAAGGACCGAATAGGATGAAGACATCCTATCTCAAAACAAACAAGTAAAACTCCAGGCATTGCCCAAAGGGCGATTGTGTTAGTTTTCTTGCTAGTTAGTGAGTCACGATGTACAGGAAACTCTGCCATGCGAGCATCACGTGCTGAGAGAGGGAGGTCAGCATTGTCATGTTAATAGATTTGTGATCGACTCATATAGCAATAGATGAATGTATTTGGTCAGAATCTAAACTATACTTCTTACTGTGAGTTTTTGTCAAAACAAAACGAGCATTTAAGGGCCCCTGGAGCACCAGGATTAAGAAGTGTGCCTTCAAACTTGGCTGCTCCTCAGTCACCCTCTAGACAGTTCTGAGGAACAGGGGACTTCTTGGCCTCTAGGGACAGGGCAGTCATTTAAGTAAGTCAATGAGCAGTGACCTCTATCGTAAGAGAAACAGCAGGTGATTTTTTTCCCCTTAAAGAATCGGTTGAGGTTCATTCTTCGTCTTAATAAATTCATGTAATTTGTTAGAGAAAAGATGTGGAAAAATCACAAAGCCTTGTAGCAAAAGGTGGTTTCAAGATTATATGGTGACTTACACTCGAAAGAGGTGAGAGCAGGGTTTGCAATGGCATAAGATGTCTTCATGAAATAAACTTAGTTGAAGAATGTTTTGAATCTTAGCTTTAGTACTTTTTTGGATGAAATTTAAGCTAAGCCGTTGTCAGCCATTATTTTGGCCCCACCATATGGTTGTGGTATTGGGTCAACTATGAAAAATTAAATTGGGGTACATCTTTTTCATTTTATGGCATTAATTGTACCTACTGGACAAGAATATAAAGCAACAATAGCTTGGACTGGAAACTTCCTTAGCTTCTTTATTGTGTTGTACAGTTTTTCAGACATGAACAAAACTCAGGCATTAAGTAAATCAGTGTTCATGCTAAAAGCAAGAAATTCTGAAGCAGAAAGAGAGGATTTTAGATAGTTAGTGCCTTTAGAACAGGCAAACACATATGGCTCTTACTGTTCTCATATATGCATACTAGAACTCTTTCCAGCATTGCTGTGCATGCTCTTATTCAAACTCTTTAAAATACTGGTAGCAGTGGCTGGAGGGATGGCTCAGCAGTTAGTACTGGCTGCTCTTACAGAAGACTCAGGTTTGATTCTGAGAACGCACATGATAGCTCTTAACAGCCCTCAACTCCAGTTCTAGGAAGATTTGGTGCCCTCTTCTGATCTCCAAGGGCACTAGCCATGCATGTGATGCGCAGATATACTTGTAAACAAAGCACTTATACACATAAAAATATTTTAAAATTAAAAATACTTGTAATTAAATATATCTGTATACACACATATAAAAATGTATATAATTTAAAAGAATTTGTTTTGTGCTTGTCTAATGCTCCCTTTATCAGTTAGTTTTTGGATTTTTGTGGTCTGGGGTGGATATATCCCTCTTCTCATTGTTTGACCTTGGTTCCCAAACCCACAAACATTGTTTTCCTTGAAGAATTTTCCATGCGCCCCATACATTAACTCAGCAGAGTCTTGCTCCTTAAGGAAGGGTGATGGGTTGCATCCAGCACATCGGCAGGAACCCGGATCGACATCTGATATGGGGTTTTGAAAATGAAAGAATCCTTAGGGCTGTCACCTGTGGGGGGAGTTAGAATAGCATCGAAGAAAGACAGAACGCCATTCTCACCCTAGAGCTCACAGCCCATGTGGTGAGTTTCTGCTGAAAGATGGGGTGGGAGGCGGGATCAGTGCCACACGTTCTCCTTTGGAGTGCGGCGTTATACTGAGGATGGAGAAACAGTACTTATCTCCTACCTTAATAGTAATAAAAAACAAAACAAAATACCATTCAGTCCTTATCAGCCAGGAGTGTTGCTTCCCTCCCCATCATTATAATAATTCACTGGACATTGACCACGTTGGCCAGGTTAATTTTATATAGCCAATGTGAACAGGAGCTCTAATGACACTGAGAATAAATGGACTCAGGCTCTTGGGACATTGCCAGGTGTGGTGGCATGCCTGTAATCCCAGCACTCAGGAGACAAACACAGAGGGGCTGTTGCAACTTTGAGGTCAACGTGGGCTACCTAGAATCTAGACCAGCCAGGGCCACATAGCAAGACCCCTTGTCAAAAATAAATGGGGGAAATCTTGGCATGCTGACGTTCTGAGAGCTGGGTTTCCAAAGTTCTATGTTTTTGTCTTCACAGGATGTGTGAGACTGGCGAAGGGCTATTTATCTTTCAAACACGAGACGGCGAGGCCATCTACCAGAAGGTCCATTCTGCTGCCTTGGCCATAGCTGAGCAGCACGAGCGCTTGCTGCAGAGTGTGAAAAATTCAATGGTATGTTTGGAATGTCTTCTTGCTGCCTAGCACATGCTACTACAGAGCGTGGTCTGGGAATGTACATGCCGAACAACATGGCCCACTTTACATAAGCAGTTGGTCTGTTTTTTTACTTAACATCGTAGGACATGGATTGAATGCTGTCCCTAGAATGCTCAACGTGACCCACTGATAAACCATCTGCTTTAGCATTAGCCATTATTACACATGGGTATTTGCATTTGTTGTGTACGGTCTGGAGGATGCTCACTGGCAGCTGCCCTTCCAATTTCAAATGGGTGAGTTTATCAAGCATGTCGTAAGCATAAGTAAGGAGAAAAGAAACAGAAGCAGGTAGAGAGAAGCAGCAGACAAATGGCAGACTATCACGTCAGGTACATACAGCATCAACAGAGAAAACTGCGGTAACCTGACTGAGAGCAAGCTAAGGTAAGGACATCAAATTGAAGCATCCTACACGCAGCAGAAATCACTTGGGAAATCCCACCTGGGGCACCCAGCTGAGCCTTTTCTTTCCATGGATGAGTTTCTGTTCCTATTTCTACCTCCGGCGATTTTACACCTGGGAATAATAAACAGTGGTGACGTCTGTTGGGTATGGTTTGCCTTCTCATTGTTCTCAAGAACACAATGTACCCTTAGTTGCTCGTTCTTTCCCTCTACCCATAAGAGAATCGGGGTCACCACACAGGGTGTTTTAGAGGACACTTTGAGATAAACATGCTTGGGACTGAAGAGGATGGGACTTCTCCGTAAGCTTACGTAGCAGGGGACAGTTCATCAATGTCATTTACGTTACAGCATCAACACTGACACGAGTTGTGTATCAATATCTATAGACTCGGCTGTGTGGCTTGCCTGCCTGCATCTGCATATCTGTGCACATCTTTATCAGATGGTGCTATTTCCAGCCTAGAAAATCCGAATGAAAGAAGGCTGAGGGGAAACCGGAGAGGAGTATTCCAGGCTCGAATGAAGGATTTGAGCCGCGGTGTGATAGTGTGTAGTGACTAACTACAGGCAACGAGTTGCAGTGCAACTAAAATGCTTTCTGAGTCAAAGCCCGAGACGGCACGTGTAGCCATGCATCTGCTGTCGTATGAAGATGCCATGACATGAGTTACATGTATGTGTTTGAAACACCTCTCTTTTGCATTGCACGCTGCTAAGGACTCTGACTTAAAGAAACTATCATGATTCTTCAGTATTTTATAGAGGAGAATAAGCATTTCTAGAAATCTTTAAGATTTTTATTTGTTTGTTTGTTTGTTTTTTAATTTGAGACAAGGTCTCTCTACGAAGCCCTGCCTGTCCTGGAGCTCACTATGTAGACCAGGCTAACCTCCAACTCACAGAGCTCTACCTGCCTCTGTCTTCCAAGTACTGGGATTAAAGGCAAAGCCTGGCTCTTTTGTTTTTATTTTTAAATTATGTATGTACATATGTATTTCCGCATGTGGGAACATGTGTATGATCATAGCAGGTATCCATGGATGCCAGGAGAAGGTATCAGGTACCCTGGAGTTGGAGTTATAGGCAATTATGAATAGCCCAACATAGGGACTGGATGTAGAGGGCTGAATCCCAGTCCTCTACAAGAGCAATATGCCATCTTACTGCTGAGTCATCTTTCCAGACCCAAATATCAAGAAATCTTAAATAGAAATACAAAATATTAAATATGTGCCTTGGAGACACCAATAACACGAGGAGGATCTCACTTGGCAGATTCAGGGAATTTGATTACAGTGAAATATGGATGTTACTTTGTTTTCAGAGTGGCCTTCCTGGGGCCAGAGTTCACTGTGGAAAGAGAGGAGAGAGTCGGGGCTGAGCTGCACCTTCTGGAGCAGAGTTAGATATATGAGTATGAGTGCATTTCTGAGGTGGTTAGGGACATACACACTGTGGGGCCTGGTGGGAATGAAGGGGGTGGGAGAGCCAGCCTGTGCAGGAGATGATTTGCCACGCACTTGATTAAACACTATTCTGGTGTAGCTGTGAGGATGTTTCTGCATGAGATGATATTTTAATTGGTAATTTGAGGAAGCAAATTTGCATTCTGGGGTGTTAGAGAGCTTCATTCTACTGGATGGAGTCCTGGACAGCCCAAAAGGAAAAAGAGTCTCCTCTCCTTGTGTGATGGTCTTGAGCTTGCACACTGATCTTCTGCTGTCCTCAAACTCAGACTTGAAGTCCTACCATTAGTGCTTCTGGATGCCAGGCCTTCATATGACAGCTCAAGACCCCTTCACCTTCCTTATGATCTCTCTCCCTCTCCCTCCCTCTTCCCCACCCCCTCTCTTGATCATCAATCTCCCCTTCTCTCCCCCCTTTCTTCATTCTCCCCTCTCTCCTTCCCTCCCTTCTTCCCCTGCTTCTCTCCCTCTCCCCGCCCCCTCTCTCCTCATCTTTCCCTGATTAATCTAACCAGCATGGAGTAGACACAGATAATGCAGACACGGGCCACCACTGTCATTGTGCTCATGAGTGCTGCCCTGTAGCTAAGCCTGGTTCCAAAGCCAGCACAGCTTTGTGGAGTGGAGCAACGTTCTAGCTTCTCCTAAGCTCCAGTTTTCTGCTTCCCAGAATGAGAAGAGCAGTAAAAAGTTACGTTTACATGAGATCTGTGTTGACCGAGGTTTTCTGTCCTGCCCGGTCTTGCAGATGTTAAGCCCCAAAGAAATCACACAGAGGTCTACACTAGTTATAAACCAATTGGCCCATTAGCTTAGGCTTCTTATTAACTCTTATAACTTACTATTCTTGCCTGTGTTAGCCATGTGGCTTGATACCTTATTCGGCGAGGCAGTCACATCTTGCTTCCTCTGTCTGGATCACAACTGCAGACTGCAGTCCTCTTCCCAGAATTCTCCTGTTCTTATTGCCCCACCTCTACTTCCTGACTGGTCACCCCACCTATATTTCCTGCCTGGCCAATCAGCATTTATTTAAAATATAATTGACAGGGTACAGACCATTGTCCCATAGCAGATCATAGCACATTTGACACAGCCCACTGCTGAGTAGATCCATTGCTTCAGGCTGATCTCAAAAACAGCTGCATCTTACACCATTCCTCTGTCTGTCCATCTGTCTGTCTGTCTGTGTCTGAGTCGAGGCAACCTAAAGACAGCATTTGGAAGGCACAGAGAGTGATGCAATGTGATGGTTTAGATCACAGACGACTGGAAGGATCTACAGGAAGAGCCACGTTTGCTACAAAAGCCATGCATTGGTGAAGGGCTTCAGACAAAGGCTCATTGACCAGCGATAGCAAGGCCTCTTGCTCCAGCCACACAGAAAGATACCCATTGGCAGCTTCTGGGTGTGGGGCTTCTGGTGTTTTAGCTTGTAGGCATATAACAAGCAGAACTGTATTGAACATATGACTTACAGTTAGCTTTTAAAAAGAGAATACCTTTGAGTGTTGTTTGATCCTCATTGCCCATCTTGCTTAAGGTAGGATTTCTTGTTTGTGGATGCATATGTCAGAATAGCTGGGCTGGGAACTTCTGAGGCAGTCTCCTCTCTCCAGCTCCCTATTCCTGTAAGACCGCTGGGATGACAGACTTTCTCCATTACACACGACTTCCCATGGAATCCAGGGAATCAAACTCAGGTCCTTGTGAGTATTACAGAACAAGTGCTCACTGAACTGTGTCCCCAGCTCTTTTTTTTTGAAAAAGCCTTGTACAGCATCCATGTTTTTATATAGCAAGCACCTGCTGCGCAGTTACATAGTACTGCACTATATGGATATTCCATTAATTTCTAGAGCTATGCTTTAGGGACTGGAGAGATGGCTCAGTAGTTAAGAGTACCAGCTGCTCTTTTAGAGGACCTGGTTTTGATTCCTAGAACCCACATCATGGTTACACTATCTAAAACTCCAGTTCCAGGGGATTTGATACCTCTTCTGGCCTTTATGGGCACCAGGCATGCAAATGGTGCACAGACATAGATACAAGTAAAAAACCCTGTCCATAGAAAATAAAATAAACATATTTAAAGTTATGGTTCAGTGCAGCGCTCAGTCTGTCTGCACTGGCTATCACTTAGTGTCAACTCTTAAAGTTTAAATATTGAATCAGAGGCTACAGATCTTTTGACAGACTTGATTTTGGTCCCAAATGACCTTCCAACACAACTTTCTTTTGGCACATATGGACTCAGTATATCTGTCTATCTGTATACTCACCAATTCTATGTGTGGCAGTAAGGATAATTCAGCGGATGGACAGAAGGATGAATGACAGACGGGGAAACTGGTAGCTGCAAAGCAGAACTCAAGTTGCTTAAGCCCAAGAGGGGAGCATGCTCCTGCCCCTGACTTGGCTGCCTTCCCATTAGATGCTGGTCAGGTCCTAAGGAAGTTTCGGTGAGATTACCTTATTTGAAAAGCCTTAATTAGCATAAATTGGTTCTGGAAAGGCAGGCAGGGATGTGTGCATATATTTCCCCATTTTCTGTCTCCTCATTATTTCCACTAAAATTAATCAGGGATGTGAGTAATTCATTCAGATCATCCCTCTGAAAATTTAACTAGAAAATAATGTCATTTGCCCTTCATTTGCGGCGCGCTTCGCGAGTTCCAGGAAAGACGTGCCGTTTTAAAGCAAGCTCTTCCTGTTGCAGATGAAATGAGTAAGTGTCCAAATGAGAGCTGAGTGACATTGTAGTTAAGCTGGGGACTGTAGAAAGCCAAACACTAGCACATTTTAATCAGAACCCGATTAGGGGAGGAAAGACATCCTGATACAGTGAACCAGAGGGAGACCGCACCTGGCCTGAGGGTGGAGTCACCCAGAACCAACACTAGTCTCTCCTAGCAGTGACCTTTGCCCCCACTGCTGGTCCGCTTCTGAAGAAGCCACAGTTTTAACTGGAAGAGGTGGTGACAGTCACCTCTTGCCATAGTCTCTTTGTTCAGAAATCCCAACTCTCCGTTCATGGTTGCTGTCGTAAAGCCCCAGCAACTGTACCCAGAGTGATGCTACACCGTAGGGCCAGTGGAGACCCACTCTAGTTGGAAACTATATCTTTGAGAGAGAGGGGACTGTGGGTAGGATAGCGGTAACAGCTTTTGTGGTAGACTGACTTATGGCAGTCCAGTGATACCCACGCTTTAAAACCCCAAACCCGTCATTTAACCAGCTTATCTCTAGTGTCTTAGAGGGGAAAGGGCTTCTCAGTGATGGCCAGGTTAAGGACCTTGAGATGGGAAGAGTGCTTGGATTAGCCAAGGGGGTCCAAAGTCATCTCAAGGAGCTGGTAGGAGAAAAATAGACTCCCCGTAGTGGGTGGCAGTGAGAAGCAGAGGGGCACAAAGAGACTCAAGCTGGTGCTTGGTTGACGTTACAGTCGCAGCCAGGGCATGGCTAAGGGCGTGGGAGTGTTACCGAAGCTAGAGAAAGCACGGAGACTGTCCTCCAAGCTGACAGAAGAAGCAACCATGACAATTGTAGGGTAAAAGGGACAACTGGAGTAGGAAACCACCCAGTCACTGAGCACCCTGACTCTGAACCTAGAGTCAGTGAGAAGAATACACCCTGGATCTGAGACGCAAGCCAGGGAAAGAACCATCTTTATCCCTGGACCCAGGACCAAAGTAACATGCCCTGGCTCTGAAACCTGTGCCAAAGAAACACACTTTCTCTCTAGTATCAGAGCCAGTGAAAGAAATATGTCCTGGTCCTAAGATAAGAGTCGAAAGGCTAAAAAGGACCAGTGAAAGAAATACAGTTTGGCCATGAAATCAGAGCCATCTCGACCCCTAACTAAACTAGCCAGTTTTCCCTGAGCAGGAAAAACTAACCAATCCCTCTTCTCCCTGGGAAAACTCCACCCCTAAGAAGCCCTATGTAAGCCTCCCTGCCTATTCAGTTAGAGGCTGGCCACTTTCCTGGGCTGCTCCTTCCCAAATAAATCTTTCTCAAAAGAGTCTTGGGTGACAGTCTTCATTCCGGAATAGAAGAACCTGGCTGGGACGTCCCTTAGGGGACGGAGCTGTAAAACCTTGCTGAGACACTCCCTTAGTGGGGCTGAGCAATGTGGAGCAGAACAGAAGACCAGAAGAACCTTGCTTGGTCGCTCACTACGGGGGTGGGGGAGGGAGGTGGGGCTGAGCAAGGCTGAGCAGAAAAAGTTAATAACTTTTCCCCAGAGCAGGAGGACATTGCTACATTTCTGCAGGGGTTTCCCCTTTAGCAGAGCATTAGCAAAAGAAGTAACGTCTTGGGCCAGAGACAAAGCGGATAGCTCTGCTAGGACATTTCCTTAAGGGAACAGAGCAAAGCTCAGCTGTAGTGGCTCTCCAGGAGTAGAGCAGGGTTGCTATATGCTGTGGTGAGACCATCCCCCACTGCACCCCAACTTCAGGTAGCCTGACTTCCTGAAGTCAGGACACCTTTCCTCCAGGTCTGAGTGGTCCTATTGCAGCTGTACCCCTCCAGAGCTGTCCTATTGTGGCTGTAAGTATAGCCTGGCTTTCTGATAAGTCAGGATTTCCTTGCAATTCCAGAGCTATAACACATTCCCCTACAAAATATCTTGAATTTCACCTGGAGAAGTTGACTTCAGTCTTAGGCCTCCAGAACAGAAATGGTTTTAAGTCATCAATTTGTGTCAGTTGGTTACCACAGCCACAGAATTCAGATACCTAATGACATCACTGAGGATAGAAGGATGGTGTATTGCTTTTCTATTCTGTAACCCGTAACATTTCAGGAGAATTGTGTGTATTTTTGAACCCTCCAAATGACCCTCGGATTGAAGGCACAGGGTCAGCAGCTTAGAAGAATAAACTGACTCAGAATGATTCATCCTGTGCGCATAGATGGGTGCATCTCTCAACCCTCATCAGAGAAGCACCTCTTTGCAGTCAGTGGTGATTAACACAGAGGCCCACAGCTGATCATGGTGCAGGGGAGAAGCGACTGTGGAGTGCTCAGCCCTAAATGGGCATCTTGCTTACACCTGCCCCTCCCAAGGCTTGGGAATCATTATGGGAGAGATCCAGGAAGATCACAAGAGCCAGAGGCCGTGGCAACTATAAGAAAATAATGGTGTTTTCAGGAAGCATTGGGGCTGTTGTGAGAGCATGCACAACCTAGAGCAAATCCCAGCATACAGAGGGGACGGAGACTCAAAGATCCACTGTTAGTGAGGAATTATTGGCAACTGATAGGCACTGGGACGGGGGGGAGGTTATTATTACTATTATTATTCTGTTATTATTATTACTATTTTTAAGAGTGTGACCTAGAAGGCGAGGTCACCCATGTTCCAGAGAATGGCTACATAGCCAAGAGAACATGGGCAGTGCACAATGCACCTGATGTGTTTTTAAAGATAAAGAGGACACGAAATTGGGTGGGTAGAGAAGAGGGGGTGGATCTAGGAGGAGTTGGGTGACAAGGTGAATATGATAAAATTGCATTGAAATTCTCTAAGAATTAATAAAAATATTAAGGTTCTGTGTTGGAACAGGCTTCTGGGATACTCCCACCTTGCACTGTACAGTTCTGTGGCAAACCTCTAGGCATGTTTTCTTGCTCTGTAGGAGTTGAGGTGACCGTGGTTCTGAAAATTCCAAATGAAGAGTCAATGTGTTAGTCTCACCCCAAACTCCATTTTCTGTATTATGAGGGACAGGGAAAGGGTCAGGCCACCGTGACCACGCAGTTCAAAATGACAAACAGTGGCCGTGCCCAGTTGTACCTGCCATCTGCAGACAGATTCGGGACCTTCTGTTCTCTGAAGCTCTCGATCGTCACACTCGGCCAGGAGACTTCCTGCCCACACTGTGGCCAGGTGCTCTCTAATCTGGACTAGTAAGTGAGTAGTTTTCTGTGGCTGCCTAACAAGATGCCAGCACTCTGGTGCCATGAAACAGCACATATACATGTTCGTTGGGGTTGCCGGGGATGGGGCACAGGGCACACATGTACCATCTCAGTGTGAGTGGACTTAGGGCTTAGTTATCTGGGTCCCTGGGCCTCAGTGTCTTCCCTGTTGTATGACATCATCTGGAGCAAGAGTCACATCCGCAGGTGAGATTGGGGAAGCAGTGACTTCCGAAGGCCACGTGGTTATTGGGGAATGGTGTCTCCTGGTAGCTGTAGAATTTGGAGCGTCAGTTTCTTGCTTGTGATGTAATGTCCAGCTCTTTGCCACATGGATCTCTACAATGTAGGCACTTCCTTCATCAAATTCAGCAACAGAGTCTTCTTGCAAGGTAGATGCCACAATCCCACTGGTGACAATAATGGAAATGCCACCTCATTTTTCTGATATATTCTGTTCCAAATTCCAACCCCTAGCCCCAATCATGCAGAGACTGACTACACAGGACTTCAGGAAGAGGGGACAATAGATCCACCTTAGTATCTGCTTCCTATACTACTATTTATTTAATGATTTGATGCTGCTTTCTTAGTATGATTCCTATTCTGTTTGCTAGTAACTCCATTCACTTAGGGAGGACCTGACTGGTGCTTAGCTCAGTAGTAAAATGATTACTGCCGTTCATGGCGCCTCCTGCAACAAGCCAGGGCCTGGACCTGCCTTCTCTAAGCACCACAGTAATTCATTCATTCATTTGTTCATTCGTTCCCAATCTCTTGTTTATTCATTGTTTATTGAGGACCTACTATGCGGTGTTGTGTCATACAGATTATGAGGTTAGATAGTCAGTGAGTCCCATGGTCCCTTGGAGCCAACACTAGATGAGATTGCTTCATTTATTCATCCTGGAAGAAATAAATTACCCCCTACTGCTGCATATATGAAAGAAGTTCAAGCTGACCAAATCATTCGCCTGCAGCAGTGGGGACTGGCTGTTATTGGAGCCAGGCATTCTGGGCAGTTTTGTCTGGTTCTGACTCCCCTATGCTCCCTCTTCACTATCTGAAGTATTAAAACTCCAGCTGGTCAGTGTTTGCATATCTGAATCATATCATGTCCAAATCTCCCTTAATATTATAGCACCTACCCCAAACGACTGCACATAAGGGGGACAAAAAGAGGTCCGGGGCGATGCCTCAGGCTGCAAAGTGCTCGGCTTGCAAGCTTGAGCACTGGAGGTCCATCTCCAAAGCCCACATTCAAAAACAGAATCCCAGTGTACTGCGACAAGTGCATAGCCCCCGTGGGGAGGCAGGGACAGGTGGATCCTAGGCCTTGGTGGCCAGCCAGCCTAGCATATTTAGCAAGGTCCAGGCCAGGGAAAGAACCTGTCCTTTTAAAATGTGGGTTATATGATAGAATGACACTGGAGACTGTCCTCTGACCTCCATACACTGGTGCATGTACACGCATGGCATCCTTGGACTCACACACATGAACACAGGTACATACACGCAAACTGGGTTTAAAAAATATCCGAATATACTTTTAGGAACTTGGGTACCATATGCCTTATAATTCTTCTGCATCTTCATCTTTTTCAAATTTAGTGCATTCTTTCCCGTCATCTGAGGTGGTTAGACCAGGATGACTGAATGACGTCGCTCTTAGCCTCCAGCTGCCTTGTTGGGGAAGCAGCAGAGCAGTTGTGGGGCAACTGGGGACCTCCCTGCCGCCGTCAGATATTTTTGCCACCTCTGAGATCTGTGCCTGTGATAAAGTCTAATTTTGGAATGAGGAGTGGCAGGCTGTGGAAGGCTCCTCATTCCATAAGGAGACCTGTCATTCCAGAGTTCCCTTCAGGGCGTGAGCCCCAGGGTGGAAATGCCCTGCTACTTAGCAGAGCTTCTTAGGGACCACAGAGTGGGCTCAGTTCAGGGTGACATTAAAGTCTTATGATGGCCTCTCCCGCATAAACTGAATCCTTCATGACACGCAGGCTTGAGCCTAAAATTGGAAATGGTTTTCACACTTTGATTTTGGTTGTTGTTGTTGTTTAATGGATTGATTTATAGGCAAATGTAGTTTCTCAGATAAAGTTTTCTAATGAATTTATAGAATGTAAGTGATATCTCCCACAACTCTTGAAACTAAATCAATTTATATTTAGTATAATTGTAAAAGCATTTTGTTACATATTATATACACACATATATATCTATAATATGTATATATACAACATGCATATATAGAGAGAAAGGGGAGCAAGGGGGTTTTAAAAACTCATGCAATCAGCTTGGTTGACATTGCAGACACTGAAGTAGATGTTGGGGTGGATTTTCTATGTGTGAACACCTTTCTCATACTCTGCACCCCCCACTGTCCTCCCCTTGCCCTCCCCTCCCCAGATCAGATTTACCTCTTCTATTTATGGATTCTGGTTAAGCGTGTTAACTTTAACATGCTGCTTAAAGCAATTATCACCTTTTTTTTCTCTCCCAAATTAAAATCTTTTTATATCCTGACATACTAATTATACAAAAAAACTGTATAAAATTTCTGCCAACTACCTGCAGAGCAGTGTGACAGATATGTCTTAAGAAGAACATACCCTAAAACTAAACTTAAAAAAAAAAGCTTCTGCATCTATATCTGGATGTGGTGGCTCGTGTGTGTAATTCAATACTGGGAAGGCTGATGAAAGAGGGTCGTGAGTTTGAGGTCAACCTGGGGCTACCTAGTGAGTTCAAAACCAGCCTGTGCTTCATAATGAGACCTTGTTTCAACAAACAAAAATGTTCCGCATCTTTAAACAGTTTAAAATTTAGAAAAGGTGCTTCCATTGGAAACATTAAAACTGTGTGAGGCAGGTGGTCCTGGGTTGCATAAGAAAGCTACCTAAGCAGGAGCAGAGGAGGCAGCCAGAAGGCAGTGGTCCTGTGTGGCTTCTACCCTGGCTTCCCACAGTGACAGACTGTGACCCTGAAGTGCAAGCCGAATATCTCCTTTCTTCTCTACAAATGCTCTAGGTTCAAGTGTTTTATCACAGCAGCAGAAAGGCAACAAAGTATCATTGGCCTAAGATTGAGAGGGAAGTTGTTCAGGGTGTGGTGCTCTGTGAGGGGCCAAGAGCGAGAGCGTTTTCCTGGGCTGGTTAGGCCTGAGGGGCATTTTAGGAGGTTAGCTTCATTCCTTGACTGCTGGTGGGATTGATGGCATCTGGGACACTCATTGAGAATTTACAGCGTGTGAGGAACTGTTCCAAGAACTAGACATCTATTAACATTTAATCTTCACCATGGTCATAGGTACGCACAGTACGATCTGCTCTTAGGTCTCAGGGTTTGAAGTGTGGACACACATCTTGGCAGTGATGGAGCCCTGATTTAAACTCAGTGGCTACAGTCTCCAGCGCACACTTGAGGCCCTGCTTTATGCATACTCCGCTAAAGTTAAAAAAAAAAACAAACAGAATTGAGACATACAAGTTCAACATGAATTCCTTAGAAGTCAATAGAAGATATATGGATTTACCCCATCTTTCAAAATAAATATTTAAGGGTCTGCAGTAATAGTTCAAAACACTGGCTGCTCTTGGGGAGGACCTGGGTTCAATTCCCTATACTCACAAGGTGGCTTACAACCTCCATAACTCCAGTTTCAGGGGAGCCTGTGCCCTCTTCTGGCCTCTATGGGTACTGCACACACATGGTGCATCTATACACATGCAGGTAAACATTCATAAACATAAAATAAAGATCAGTGAATCTCTTTTTTAAGTAAATAGCTAAGACGGACCAGTTAATTCAGATGTGATAGATGATGATGAAACTTAAGGTTCTTGCTTAAATTTACTGTGATTCTTGCCATATATCTATATCTATCTATCTATCTATCTATCTATCTATCTATCTATCTATCTATCTATCTATCTATCTATCTATCTATCTATATGCCCCATTGTGTGAACATTTCTTCTTCAGCCCCCTTAACATCATAACGATTTGGAACACACACAATGGTGTTCCACAGCTGTAAGTACCCACCACCATGTCCTTGTTCATCTTGTGTGTATACTTCTCTAGCAAAAGAAACAGTTAGCGGTAGCTTATAGCTTTGTCCTTAGACTCAAAAACTGGCTCTCAGCACTTAGCAGGTAGCTCCATAGGCAGGTGCTATTCTGGAGGTCTGAGGATGATAAGACAAACACAGGTCCTACCCCGTAGCCTTGCTCTTTTGAATTTGTTCACCTGAGAGCAGAGACTTGTGGGTGCCTTGGATAGATACCCCAGACAGGCCAGTAATATGCCTTTTCTAATGTCAATCACAGTAAAGTTCAAGATGGGAATAGTGATAAGGACACAGTAAAGATGAATGGAATCATCTCCTTGTAGTTCTTAATCTATTTTGAGACATCAATAATAAACAATTTCTTTGCACTCCTCTCTAAATGGCCAAATAGTAAATATCTCAGGTCTTGAGAGTAGTGAATGCCATCCCTTGTTGCTATCCCTTCGTCTAGTCCCTCCTTTCCCTTTTTACTTTATTCTAAGTTAGTTCATTTATTGAGTATGCAAAATGCACTTGCTACAACATTCTTGTGGAGGTCAGGTTACTGGAGTTGGTTTTCTTTCCTTACCATATACATCCCAGGGATCAGACTTAGGTCATTGGGTTTAGTGATGTGGTGGTTTGAAAGAAAATGGCCCCCAAAGGGGGTGTCACTATTAGGAAGTGTGGCCTTGTTGAAGGAAGTGTGTCACTGTGGGGGCGGGCTTTGAGGTCTCTTTTTCTCAAGCTTCTCTCAGTGTGACAGTCAGTCAGTTTCCTATTGCCTGCAAGATGTAGCGCTCTCAGCTCCAGCACCATGTCTGTGTGCATCCCAATGGGCTCCCCTTCATGATCACATGAACTGAACCTCTGAGACTGTAAGTGAGATATCTACCCTCAATTAAATGTTTTCTTTATAAGAGTTGTCATGGTCATGGTCTCTCTTCACAGCAAAAACCCCTAAGAGAGGTGGCAAGTGCCTTTACCCACCGAGCCATCTAGCTCCTCCCTTTTTAACTTTGAACACATAAAACCTATTCTTAAAACACTGAGATTTCACTTGCAAGCTATAAATCCCTGACCTGACCCCAGTTCTGAACTTTGGTTCTTGGGCATTAAATAAAAATGTACTTATTTAGTGAATCCTTCCTCTCCAACCCATGTGTACCCTGCTAAGAGTTTTCCGAAGGCAAAAGCAAACATCTCAAGTACCTGGTAGTTAAATCTGAGGCCCCAAAGGACTTAATCAGAATCCATCATGGTAGAGATGCCAGAGGTATCATTCTAGACACACCGTTCAGAAGAAGTCCTAGCTTACGGATGCCCCGAGGGGAAAAGGCTTTGTCTTTCACAGCTTTGGGACATGACCAGCAACTGACTGCCAGAATACCATGGATGAGGTCTTTGGAGTTAGAGCTCAGTTGGTTGTCACCAGATATCAAGGTTTCAACATTCTGGGGTGATCCAGTTCAGGGCATCTGCAGAACTGGAAATTGGCCACTTAATGGGTTTCTAGCCAAGTATTTACCAATCTGTCCAAGCATGAAATGCAAGTTCTGTTCCACTAGGAAGCCATCCTGGAAGGTGAAATGTTATCTTCTGGCTCCAGTACAGGCAGAAAGGAAACACTGATTGTTGTCTCCAGTGGCAGACGGGATTGCTGAAGCTTAGGCAGAGCTCTTTGAGCTGGCATATACAGGCCAGTTTTTGTTTGATTCACCAAGTGTTGGCTCAGATAATGCTAATTTTTATTAGCATTGTCACCAGTGTTTAGACTGCAGAAATCCACAAGAAACAGAGATTGCTATATTTTACGAAGGAAGAATGTCTGATGAACACTGGGTCTGTCAGAGCTAAGACTTAAGAATATCTTTAAATGCTATTGAAATGGTGAGCAATCTTCAGCTTTTCACTGTTCTTATTTATTGTTGCTTCAATAACCTGGATCTTTTGCTCACATAAGCAGCATGTGTGGTCCCTCATTCAAATTTACAACCCCTTGTTTAAAGGGAATAATTCATATCTTTTTTGTCCTTTGTGGATTTTTTGCAGCTTGTTCATTTTCTTAATATCTTTTTGCATTGAAGATTGTGGTTATTAATTTACTAGCACAGACTTGTTCTTTCTGGGAAGTGTCAGAATATATCAAGAATTTACACGAGACAACAAGAAATGTGTGCATGCATGCGTTCCTGTGTGTGTGTGCGTGTGTGTGTGTGAATAGTAGCTTAATCACGGACAGCAGTTAGCTGGGTGCTCTTCTCTGAGAGAAAAAACAGGACTTCTGTAGTCTTCAACTCACAATACAAAACCATGTGATAATCTTCTAAAGGTCTGTTAGGTCTGATCAAAATGATGACCACAGAAATTGAGTTCTAAATGGAAAAACTTCTGAGAATTGACTCCATCAAGAAAAGGATTGGGAGTGGGGTTGGAGAGGTGGCTCAGTGGTTAAGAGCACTTGTTCTTTCACAGCACGGGAGGGACTTGAGTTCAAGCACCAGCACCCACATGGTGGTTTATAGACATCTATACTCTAGTTCCAAGGGATCTGATACCATCTTCTGTCCTATACAGGCATCAGGACGGCACATACAGTGCACAGACATACATAAATGAAATAATCTTTAAAATGTATTTAAAAATAACAGGGTAGGCTGAGGAGATGGCTCAGTGGATAAGCACTTACCACATAAGCTTGAGAACCACACTGCAGATGGTCGGGACCCATGGAAAAGCCAGACGGGCATGGTGGCCTGTCTGTAGTCCCAGTACACAGGAGGAAGAGGAGAGGATCCTTGGAGCATGCTGGCCAGCTGGACTAGACAGAGTTGTCAAGTTCCAAGTTCTCTGGAAGACTCTGCTCAATATATAGAAAGCCACTCAGTATCAACTACATGCTTCCATATGCAAGTGCACATACATATACGTGTGCCCACACACATGACAACATGCGTGCACATAGGGAAAAAGTATAATGTTTGGCCAAGTAGTGAATAGGCCCTAAATGAAAATGAATGTCCCTGTTAGTGAGCTATGAAGATTTTCATGGGCAGCTTCTGAGCATCAGATCCAGCTTGGGGGCCCTGTACCTTGTGTGCACACAAAGTTGGCCCCAGTCAAAGCGCTGCCTACAAATAAGGTGCACAAAAAGAGGATATAGCTGGACAAACTGGAATGTGAAGTTACTCCAAACTGTGGGTGCTCTTTGAGCACTGAGTTTATTTATTAGGGGACACTTCACAGTAACTGGAGATCAATTTTGATTGCCAGTACTTGTGACCCAAAGCTCAGCCTGTGGAGAGAGTGCCTGGGTTGCTGTTGGTGTCCTCCAATGCACACAGAGAGAAGAACCTGGTTCCAAGTGCCCAGAATTGTCTGCCCTGAAGATGGAACTCTAGGTGGCTGGGAGCTCCAGGTGCTGAGAAACGGACTTGGGTCTTCCCCAAAGGTGTACCCACTTTTAACAACTGTATAATCCTTCCAAGTCTTCATAGATGCACTGACTTTAGAAGCCTGCTGTTAAAAACAGTGGCCAATGCACAAATCCACAAACCTCTAATTGCCAGGGACAAGGCCCCATTTCTCTGAATTGAACTCGGTGTATGCCACAAGACTCAGTGTTTTGTTGGATGGACAAAATATTATGTGAGAAACAGAAAAAAAGAAGAAAGGAAGGAAGAAGAATAAACAACCCCCCTAATTACCAACCCCCTAGATACCAAATTTTCTTCCTCCCAATGTCTCTGAAAGGGTGAGGCTCCAGGCAGGTCTGCTTTAAAAGGCATGGGATGCCCAGTCCCTAATGATGCCTCTCTCCAAAGGGCAGGTGGGGAAAGTTTCTTCAGTCAGCAGGCTAACAGTTACCCGAAACGAAGGGAGCAATGGCTGTGTTTTATGCATGTGGTTGAGGACTCATATGGCTCTGAATAAATTGATGTGAATCACTTTCATTCCCCGTGAAAATAACCCTTGGAGTGCATCTGGTGCGTGGCAGAGAGCTCCACTTGGCAATTTGGCCCAAAATGGTTGATTTCACAAGCAGTCTGCTTGTCAAAGCTGTAAGCCACAATGGAGGTTTTGTCTCAGTCAGCTTCCTGCTCACCTGGTCATGTGTCCTGGGCAAGGTTTATCTTTTCTTTTCTTTTTTTTTTTTTAAGCAGGAACCAGCCTGCCTGCCTGCCTGCCTGCCTGCCTTCCTTCCTTCCTTCCTTCCTTCCTTCCTTCCTTCCTTCCTTCCTTCCTTCCTTCCTTCCTTCCCTGCCTCCCTCCCTCCTTCCCCCTCCCTGTTCCCTCCCTTCCTTGCTTCCTTCCTTCCATCCTCATCTTCTCTCTCTTCCCTTCCCTTCTTTCTTTTTTCTCACTTTCATTTTTTTCTTTTTTTGTGCCTTTGTGGGCAGATATATCCACAGGCCTGGGTGGCATGTGTGTGAGCATATGTGTGGAGGCCAGATGTCAGTCTTGAATATCCTTCCTCAGGCACTGGCCACCTTGGTTATTTTTGTTGTTGTTTTGTTCAGGTGGGGTCTCTTCATTGGCCTGGAGCTCCTCAGTTCAGCCTGGGTTGTTCAGTTGCCCGGGATCTGCCTGCTCCTTCCTCTCCAGCACTGAGATTAAAGGCATGCACCATCACGCTATTTTCTTTTTTTCAGTTAAGTTCTGGGATGAAGCTCATCTTCATGCATGTGAATCCATGCTTAACAGGCTGATGTCTCTCCAGCCCTCTCCATTTCCCCTTCCCTTGCCTCCCCTCCCCTCCTTCCCTTCCCTCCTTCCAAACACTGTATTTTCTAGACAGTTCAATAAGAGCTTATGACATCTTTGGAGCCTCTTGATGATCAGAACATCCGTTGTTTTCACTTCAAGTGCCACAAGAGGCAACGCGAAGGCATCTCCTCTGGTGGTTTCCACTAAGCGCGGTCAGAGGTGTAATCGGGATTCAGTACTCTGTGAGGTGAGCCTGATCCCATTAGGAGCCAGGAAAGAGCCTGTGTTTGCTGATAGAGAGTTTCAGGCTGGAAGCCGGTTCCCTAGGCAATGAGGTGCCTGAGTCTGGACAGAGTCCTCATGGCTCGTTCCTAAGACAGCAGGAATAGTCCGATCTCTCAGCAGCTGACACTGTTGGCCAGTTGCCATTTCTCTAAGCTTTGAAAATGAAATTTAGATTCCTGCTGTGCAATTATCTTTTAGGGTCTTTATGATATCCTCAGGATAGTGTGAGTGTGCAGTGTGTGTGTGTGTGTGTGTGTGTGTGTGTGTAGTGTGTGTGTAGTATGTGTGCAGTGTGTGTGTGTAGTGTGTGTGTATAACAACTTCAGGTGACATCCTCAGTAATGCCGCCACCCACCTCCTTTGAGATAGGGTCTCTCATCAGCCTGATGCTCACTAGACAAGACTAGTTGGTCAGTGATATTCCTATCATCCTCTCTCAAGTACTATGAGCCACCACAGCCCACAGTTTGTATGGATTCTATGGCTCAAACTCAGGTCTCTGTGCACTTGAGATATGTACTTTACTGACAGATCCATCTCCCCGGTCCATTTTCAGGATCTATGAAAGAAGGACAAGATTATGTGATGAACTGTAGCTCTGGCATCAGGGGCCAGCCCTTTAATCCTGCCTGTACCTTCATCTACCCATTGTGATACCTTAAACAAGTTATTCCCTTGTACTTGCCTCCCCCTCTGTAAAGTAGGTGATGGGCTTTGATGTGAAATGCCCCCCCAAAGGCTCACATGTTTGACTGTTTGGTCCCAGCTGAGGACCCTGTTTGGGAGGCTTTGAAACCTTCAAGGAGGTGGAGCCTGCGTAGTGAAGGCAATCTCACTGGGCCTAAAGTCTTTGAAGGTAATAACTCGGTCTTGGTCTTGGTCTTATTCTCCGCTCTCTGATCCACCCAACATGTGAGGTGGTCGACCATCTGTTTTTCCTGCCATGGATTGAGTCACGATAAATAGACTCACCAAGACTGTCACAATGATGAGAAACACAAAGGGTACAGAGCGGCATCAGTATGTACCTGGTTAGGTGCGATGATTCCCTGAGTAGTGCTATCCAAGTCCTATTAAATAAAAAAGCACCCTAAGCTGTGCAAACTGAATCGTAGTACCCCACTATTCTATCCTCTCATCTTGTGGGGGGGATGGGTTAGTGGGTAGAATGCTTGCCTAACATATAGGAAGCCGTGTGCTCAACTCCCAGCACCACCTGGGCATGCTGGGAAAGCAAATGATAGAATACGTCTCTTCAGATTACTGAAGCGTTCACATTTGGTCAGTTCCTTCATCAAGCACTGAGCATCCACTTCCTTTGTATTTAGTGCCTACTACATGCCTGGAATCCCGAAGGTGCTAGGTTTAAAAGCATGCCCAAGAGACCTTTGCTCTCCGGAAGGAGAGAGCTGCTCCGAAGAGTACATGCTGTCCTTTGTAGAGAAAGCAGTGCCTGCCATCGTGGCAACAGGGCATGGCACGGCCGACGCCGGGCTTGCAGCCGCCTGCCATGCACAGAGGAGCAGAGAAATGGTCTTTTATTGAAAGTCAGGCTTCCAGCCCTGGTGCAGCACCTGCCTGGAGTAGAGAAATGCGCGCGTTGAGTGGGTGAATGCACTGTGGCTCTCAGAGTGCAGGACCCATGCATAGAGCTGGGGCTCAGGGAGGGAGCAGCAGGCAGAACACCAGGCTGGGCAGCTCGATTGGCCAGAGTGGTAATTAGAGCCTGAACAAGCAGTTCCAGCTGGTTCTTTGCTGCGAGTTCCCCTCTCTCCATTTTCTCAGCCCTTCTTGGAGTGAGGGGCTGGTTTTTAAATCCCATTTCACTTATTTTACAGAAACACATGCATGTAAAAGTTAACTAACTGCAAGATGATGATCGTATTCACACTCAGTCCTGCATTTCTTTCTTCCTATTATTTGTGTGGGTCTTGTCTTCCACACTCTTTCTTGGTTAGAAACTTCTGAATCTTGTTAAGAAACACACATGTAGCCAGGCTTGATGGCACAGGATTGTAGCCCCAACTTCTTGGGAGACTGGGGCAAATGGGCTTTCGAGAAGATTGTCTCAAGCACGAATAGCTGAATGGCAGCTGCAGAGAGCCTGGGCTTCACGCTTTAATACACTTTCCAGGGATGAAAGCCCACAGGAAGATGCAGGACTCCTTCTGTGCACACATCATTGAGTAGGTGGCAGAGTCCCAACTTGGGCACAGTTTCCTACTTGGTTAAACACAGTGATACGTGCCAGCGGTTGCCAGCATACTGACCGTCAATGTTTCTGATGTTTTGTGTGTTTAGGGAATCAAGAGCAGGTTGGGAGTTTTCTTATTGCAAAGCGCTAGGTCCTGCTAGCGCCCCTTAGCACCTAAGCCGGCGTAGGGAGGAGAGAGCACCTAAGAGTCGGTATGCTGATCTCTGTGCCTCTCGCTACCTCTCCACTGACCTCGATTCTCAACCACCATGTGGTTGCCACACAAAGATCACGGGGAGATTGTTTAGCATTATCTGCATCTCCCGGGTTCCAGAATTGCTTGCTGTTGCTTAGGCCAGCAGGTAACATCTGTATTTATTGAATGACCCTGCCTCTTTAGGGGGAAGAACCTGGAAGAAAGCAGTAAGGGTGTTTATCTCAGCCCACAATGCCAGACCCAACTCTATGAGATACATTAGTGAGGGCCTATGGCACGCGTGAGTGAGAATCTGCTAGGGAATTGGACAAGCATCAGAAATGCAGGTTCGTCAGATATGCTACAAGAGCACACACTTGGTTTCCAATCCTTTTAAAGAAAACCCCTTGTGTAAGACTCTTGGTCTCATTTAAGGTTGGCCATTTGGTCTGGATTCTGCAGAAGTAAACTGATATTTAAGATCCAGTTCTAAACCCAGAGATAAGTGAGGCTCCCCTTCCAGATTAGGTTTGAGAATATGTTTGGATTCCTTGAGAACCTGGTTGTAGCAGTCTTTGAATTTCTGGTTTTATTTGCTAGTGTCCTGTGGAGGAGAGTGGATGGCTGGGATGGAAATGGCATGGGTGGGGAGGTTGTCACACTGCTGTTCTATGTGGGATGCAAAAGCCTCTTGTCCTCTGAAGTCTTTTCTTCTTGTCTTCTGAAGCCCTTTCCTGGGAGCAGAACCACCCACCTCACCTTCTTGTTCCTGGGAGAGAGACAATCCCCACCGGGCCCTCAGTGTGTTACTCAGAGTTATCAAGTCCTTTCAACCAGGGAACTGGATGGCGTACATGTGGCTAAGGGCAGGATTTATTCCAAGATACGTTCATTTCAGTTCAGACACGCGTAAAATATGAATGGTGCCAAGGAACACGCCCCTCCAGTTTATCTCCTCACAACTCTCCCATGTTTAGTTATCTCACACACCTTGCTGGCCTTATGTTTCTTAATAAATAAATTCATCCTACAAAAATGAGACTGTCTGAGTACCTGCAGGCGATACATTCAAAGATTCTAAGACCCCCTGAGAGAGATGTCTGATGCCATTGCCAGGGACTAACTCTCTCTCTCTCTCTCTCTCTCTCTCTCTCTCTCTTTCTCTCTCTCTCTCTCTCTCTCTCTCTATATATATATATATATATATATATATGTATGTGTGGGTAGATAGATGATTGATAGATAGATTGTTGTTATGAATACACATTTAGCATTTTGGAAGCACAGAGTATGGCTATATGGTATTTACATTCATTCCAGTGATAAACTGTCACTTGTAGCCTAGGTAGTAATTTGCTACTCCTTACCTTCAAATTCATTTTCTATAATTTCCTGAAGACTCACCTCTTTTCTTGTTGGTGATTATAGATTCGTCTATTATACAATAACCTGAAGGAGAGCTCTTTAAGAACAAAAATGAAATCACTAACTCATTGCTTTTGTGATATAGTGGCAACATTTAAAAGTAATTTTTAAGTCAGCTGAAAACCATTTTAATGCACTGATTAAAATTAAAGTTTAAGCCCCTTTGAAAATCGGTCATTGGAATAGTCATCTGTATATTGACTCTCCGAATGAAAACTGGGGGGGGGGAAATCAGCAAGAAAAGGGGTGCTAGAAAGGAGAGCGGGTCATGTGAAAGTTCAGTGTCTCTTCTGCTAAATAAAAATGGTTATACAACAGCGGCATAATTCATTGTGCTAGGTGTGGGCTGTGGTGTAAGCACTGGACACGACAGGGTTCAAAAGTCTGTGCTGAATAACATGGGAAGAGAGGCTGTCATTACTGCACCTCTTTATCATCTATTTCATGTCACATATATGCTATGCACGCACGTTTTATTTTACTCTTAAGCATATGTATGCATGTGTGTCTGTGTGGGGTATGCACAGGCCCTTGCACGTGACCGGGGAGGCCAGAAGAAAGTGCTGGATCCCCTGGAGCTGGAGTTACAGGCAGTTGTTGGCTGCTTAATGGCGGGTGCTGGATATAGAACTTCATATGTATGAGTTTTGACTGAATGTATGTTTGTGCGCTGTGTGTGCAGTGCCCGGAGAGGCCAGCAGAGGGCATCATAGCCCCTGGGTCTAGAGTCAGACAGCTATGAGTTGCTATGTGGGTGCTGGGAATTGAACCCAGAACCTCTGGAAGAACCAGAGCCATCTCCTTAGCTCCTATATACGCACCTTTTTAAAAAAGATAGACAATAATAAACCAGCATGTTCACGGGCTTTATTTGCCTCTTTTTGTTGTTCACTTGAAGGTGATTTGAAATCTGTTTTAGATGTGTTCCTGTACTTCCTAAACATGACAGAAATAGAGCAATTGTGTGAGAGAGCACAATATATTGCAAGTCTTAGGAACAGGCCATAAATATCACAAATATTGGAGTACTTTCTTCTTCTTGCTGCCAGGAAAAATATTTTCCCATTCAAAGACTGAGTTGTCTTTGAGTGTATAAAGACTTTTTGGGGTAGGAATGGAATCTAAGCATGCTGCAGTGTCTTAAGTTCACTTCCGTTTCTGCAGTTGTTTTGTAAGTACACCAAGAGCTTCGGAAACGTTTTAGTCTATCTGTTCTATTCTGTTTACATAGTGTGTGTCAGTCTGTTGTTGTGACTGAATCCTGATCAAAAGTAACTTGGGGGAAGAAAAGGTTTATTTGGCTTATAGCTAATAATCCATCACTGAGGGAAACTTGGAGCAGGGATCTGCAGGCCGTGGTTGAAGCAGTGGCCATGAAGGAGCATGGTTTACTTGTGTGTTCCTGGCTCATAGTCAGCTACTTTTTCTTGTGCAGTTCAGCCCACCTGCCTAGGGATTGCAACACCCACAGTAGGCTGGGCCCTGCTATGTCAATCAGCAATCCAAAAATTCTATGCAGGCTAATTTGATGGAGGCAATTCCTCAGCTGAGTTTCCCTGTCCCTGGATGCTTTAGTTTGACAACAGAACTAACCAGGGCAGGGAGGATGGAGTTAGAGGGAGAAATGGGAGGAAAATCTCATTGTGTCCTGGATAGGAAAATGCATGGAAAAGAGACACCAATGGCCAGGACAGGGGGCGCCCAGAGATCTGTACAGATAAGTATGGAGTAGAAGAAGAGGGCCTATCTGAACATTGTTCTTCTCTCCTTTCCTCCCCACTCCCCCTCCCCTCCCCTTCCCCTCCCCTCTCCCTCCCTCTCTCTCTCAGACTGTTGTCTCATCTTACTCAACTTTGCCATAGTTTATATTTAGAACATCCTGGAACTTTGTTATACCCCCCCCCACACACATAATACACACACACTTGCACAGCACATGCATACATATACATACATGTATGCACATATACACATGTACACACAAGCATGCATGCACACACATATGCACACAAACATAGTTGAGGGTGTAATCAGCATTGCATAGGCTTGGATGAGAATGTAGCTCAGTTGGTAGAGTACTTGTTGAGCATGAAGAAAGCCATG
The DNA here is from genome assembly GCA_004026605.1 of Ondatra zibethicus. NCBI lineage: Eukaryota > Metazoa > Chordata > Mammalia > Rodentia > Cricetidae > Ondatra > Ondatra zibethicus. Next base: position 67,971 of record PVIU01004033.1, read on the forward strand.
GGCTTGATCTCCAGCACCATATAAACCAGGTGTGGTAGGTAGCACATGCCTGTAATCTCAGCACTTAGGAGGTAGAGGCAAGAGGACCAGGAATTCAAGGTCATGCTTAACTACATAGTGAGTTTGAGGCCACCATCAGCTACATGAGACCCTGTCTTAAAAGAAGAAATGGAGGAAACAAGAGAGGGAAGAAAGAAAGAATGAAAGAAAGAACAAAAAGAAAGAAAAGAATTATGTAAACTTTGGGGGTCTCTTAGTTGGAAAACATGCACAGATACAGATGCGGCTCCTGGCTCATTTGAGTCCTCCTGTTGAACAGTATTCAGGTGCCATCCTTTCAGGACCAGGTTGAACAGATGGACAATGATAATATTAATATTGTTTGCACATGCATTGGTCATTGCCAGAGTCCTGCTTGGGTTTCTTCTGGCCGCAACCAAGGGAAGTCAGTTACTAGAATAAGGATGATTTCAGGACTTTGAGTCAGAAGGAGTCACCAAGGTGATGACGCACATTTGCATCTGTGTAGGCTCAGATCAAGGTTACAACAGGATGTACACTGACTTGTTTGTTCCCTTGCACTGACTGCAGCAGGCAAGGATTCCCTCTGGCCTTGCTGTTCCATTGTCAATGGAGGTTTCTCTGTCAGGCCCCATCCTGCAGCCACTTTAAAATAATTACACAAAGGCTTAATATTAATTTCAGACTGTTTGGCTGATAACTCAGACTTATTACCAGCTAGCTCTTACAATTAATCCATAGCTATTAATCTGTGTATTGTTGTGTGGCTAGGGCTTTTACTGGTCTGCTTGCATTTTGCTGGCTCGTGTCTTCTCGACTCTGCCCTTCTTTCTCCCTGCATCTCTGTTGGGCTTTCCCACTATCTATATACTCTCTGACTATAGGCAAAATCAGCTTTATTATCAACCAGTGAGAGCAGTGCATATTCACAGCATGCAGAAGGATTATCCCACAACATTTCACTTTACCAAATACAGCTCTGCTGCATAAGCAGAGGGATTGGGGAGCAGGGCAATATAGGACAGGATTACAGCTAAGACCCCTGCCGCTGTTTACCCCTGGGCTCAGATTCTCAAAAGGCAAAGGGATCAAGTTCCTGTCAGTAAGATGGAAGGAAGAATCCAGAGTCCAAAAATGTTGGCGGGTTGGTGGGGTGAGGTCAGCTGCCATTACCTTTCAGGTCGTACGGGTGCTGAGTAGCGTGATCATTAGAACATTTTCTCTCACAGGAGGCTAATAGGATTTTCTCAGTAGAGGTGGGGACCTTGGAAGGCAGCCCTTTCTTGACTGCAAGCATTGGGAAGATGCTTAATGGCTTCGTTAAGACATTGTCACTAACCTTACATAACCTGACCGACAACCACTCAGGTCTCCAGAGAAGATGTGTCTAACCCAGGGCCTGTGGCTGCATACAGTAAACATCTGTAAAACTTTATGAGATTGTATTTCTGCAGCTTTCTTTTTGCAGGGTAACTTGATTGTACTATTCTCAAGTCTGAATGTTACAGATGGCAAGGTCATGTCATGGTGTCAAATGGTGGGACAGTGTTGAGGCTCTTGGTATCTTTGATGCTGCTTGATGGGAAGCTGAGCACTGACCCACAGTCTTGTGCTTCTTTAGCAACTTGTATGGTAGGCACAGCTAATTGATTTTGTGACTTTGGTGGCAGCTTCCTTGAGATAGGAACGTACCTTATCATCTCTGTATACATAGCATAGGTGCACACCCCTTAAAGCTATGTAGTTAGTCACTTTATATCCAGAACTGTTATTAATTCCAAAACATTTCTCCTGTTTCCTAAAGAAATCCCATGTCGTTTGTGTACCAGGCATATCTATTTCCCCCAGGGACCCACCTCTCCTGAGAATTTCATATAAATGGAAATATGTAAATATTATGTGATTTATATATAAATATGATATGATTTATAGTTGTTTCTTTCATCAAATACAATTATTTTGGGTTCACACATGTGATCATCTGTATCAGGTCTGCTTTTGTTTTTTTTTTATGACAGTCTGATAATTTAAAAGTTTATTTTATGTGTATGGGTGCTTTACCTGCCTATATATTCAAAAGGGCACCATATCCCACAGTAGTGGAGTTGTGGATAGTTTTGAGTTGCCATGTGTACTGGGAACTGAACCTCTACAAGAGCAGCCTGTGCTCTTAACCGCTGAGCCACCCCTTCAGCCTCTACTGATATTTTTGTTATTTTGTTTATGGTTTATTGACTGCATGGGACTTGGGACAAGAGATTTGGAAGAACAGGGACCTCTTCATGGCAGCTTGGTACCTTTAGTACATTCAGAACCCCATGGGTTGTACAGGTTGGTTGGTTGCCTTGAGCAGCTCATAGCCCTGTCCAGCATCGGGGCTCTCTTCGGCTGGTTTAGAAAGAGCCCTGCATGCTTTCCTGTGGCATAAAGGGATGCTGGGGCGTGGGAGTGCCAAGTTGGTGCAAGATTGACTTTATGAACCTTTTCTCCCCTGCCCGGTGGGATCTTGGGCTAACTCTGCTGGATAGATGCGCAGAGCTGAAGTCGCCTTCTACCAGCCTGCCCTAAATGACTGCACACATGCTTATAGCACCTCGCCTGAACAGCAAAATAAGATGGAGCGTGAGTGTGGTGTCCCCACCCCAGCCAGTGACAGCTTTTTTCATTTAACCTGAACCCAGCGTGCCTCATGAGTTCAACACTCAGGAATAGTACCCTCTCGCTTGCTAGGATGACTGGGATTTAGTTTTAAAAACTCTTCCTTGCTGCGTGCTTCATCCATTCACATATCCATTTCTTATTTCATCTATTACACAATCATTTAGCCCCCAGTTGGGTGCTACACACCCTAAGATTAAAGCTATCCTCCCTGTTTTCCAGGAATTTGTGGTCTGCGTTAGGCATCAGACCACTTGAGGTGTGCTAGCGAAAGGATGAAACAACCAGACTAAGAACAGACTAAGAACGCTGAGAGGAGGTAGGATTGCCTAACGCTGTGGAGGGAGGAGGAGAGCTGGCATCGCTGAGCAGATTCAGGAGGGCATATGGGCATCGGGGAGCCAAGAGATGGAGAGGGCCCTCTGGCTTAAGAGCACATGTGATGGCGCCCAGTGGTGGCTGGAAGTGGCTGGACTGAGCATTGTAGGCAGTGGAAAGAATGTCCCCTCTAAGAAGCGGCTCTGTTTGCTTGGAGACACTTGCCTCTTTGACTGGTTCCTTTGGGAGCCTGGGCTGGTTCTTCCAACTTGGATTCTTCATGCTTTATTTATCCACTGTAGTGACACGGGAGTCAGCGTGGAAGGAGTGCCGTTTCCTTCTGGCTGTTGTTTCGTACAGACAGCGGGAAGTGTGTGCTAGAAGAGACGGGGCATTAGTGCATGGCTCAGGTAGGATGTACAGCTCAGTCCGTTTCTCACTGTGTCTCCCTTCCTGTGGAGCTCAGGAGCACTGGGTAGGTTGGAGAAAGATCCCTCATAGTGTTGAGGCTGGGCAGCTTTGCACAGGACTTTTCTCTAAAGAAGGAAATTCAGTTGTGACTGAGACAAAGCCCTTGATGACGTCTTCAGACAATAGTCCTTGACAAATGGGGGATGAGCCAGGAACAGGGCTACCCTGGAGAGGAATGTGCCCACACCAGGCAATCTTGTGCGTGTGGACACCCATCCACTGGCGTCTGCCTTTTGAAATATTGCTTCTCGTCATTATCATCTGGACCTCCTCATGCCAACTGTGGTGGCTAGTGTCAAGCTGACACTCTAAAATCACTCAGGAATTGGCCCTCTGGTCATGTCTACTGGAGTGTTAACTTTATTGTATTGAGGTGGGAAGGTCTGCCCACTGTGGGCGACACCGTTCCCTGGGCAAGAATCTTGGAGAATATAAAAAGGAGAATGTGAGCCAAGCCGCAGCAGCACTCAGAACCCTGCTTCCCCACTGTGAATTTGATGTGACCAGCCATGTCAAGTCCTGCCTCCTTGACTTCTCTACACTATTGGTGTATACCTTGCATTATGAGCTAAAGTAAACACTTTCTTCCTGAAGCTGTGTATTTATATCAATCACAGCAACAAGAAAACCAACTAAGACCCGACATTTCCAAGCAATGTTTTTTTCTACGTGTTCTGTAGCCTCTTGTAAATCTGGTACAAGCCTTCCTGGACTGCCCAAGCTAGGCCTCACTGCTTCCACGCTTTTGTGGATGGATGTCTTCCGGGAATGCCGTTGTCCCATCCTAGCAGAAATTCTCTTTGTTTTTACAATGCTGGAGGTGATTCTTAGTTTTTAATGTGCAAGTATTAGAGAGACGATCAAAAGCAGCCACATGATACGGGGGTATGGGAGTGTCATGTAAAGGAGAAGGCTCCAATTCTCTCCCTCCACCCAAAGGCAACCCTGCACTATGGCTGCTAATTGATATTCCTGTCAATCATGCACATGGTTACTGACACCTGATGTGGGGGTTCTGCCTCCAGGAGCTACAGTGACTGGCAGAAGCATGGAGGAACAAGGGAGCCTTCCCCTCTCAAAGGGTCTCCAAGTGACTTCCAGAATCTTCTCCCCTTTTAAAGACCATTCAGTCGTTTTACATTGTCCAGCACACAAACCCTTTCTTGTCATTTTTCTCCAAGGGCAGTTTTTCAAAAAAATGATCCTTTCATAGAATTGGATATTCTTTTAAAGGGTCAAGGGGGGAATAAGAAGCCAGGCTTTGTGCTGTTCTCTACAAAACATGATACCAGTGTCACTTCATTCTTGTTGTTAAATAAATAAGCTTTCTAAAAATACCACCAGATTGTGCTGGCCATCCAAACATATTTGCAATACTGTGGCAAATAATTTGAAACAACTGCAATTTCCCAAGGTTTTTCCTTTATATTAAATTTTTTATTGTATTAAATATAATCTTGTATTAGACAATCAAATCACCAGGGTGTTCTCTACATTCATCTTTTTCCTTTCTTCATCTCTCAGTTTGCATTCAAATGAGGTTGAATGTCATCAGATGCCACTGGTCAACAGTTGAGTTTTCTTTCTCTTTTCTTTCTGGGGTCTTCTGTTGAGGTCCAAAAAGGCCCCAGAAGCCCCACCCAGGCTTAGTGCTCACCCTTTCCGCCTTTAGATCACAGAGTCCACTTTTAGGGAAAACTGTCCCCATGAAGCCCTGTGCTTTCTAATGTCATGTGGGGACATATCTTGGTAACTGTGCAGTCATGACAGGGACCAGAAATTCAATCCAGCAATGGTAAAACAACATATATAAATTAAATTATCTTTGAGTCATTGCTTATCTTTTTGGCAAGTTAAGTCTCATCAGCTGCAATGAGTTTTGATCTTCTGGGTGTGAAACTTAATATAATTTGATTTTATTGAATGTACTGACATTATGTTCGAAGTCACTTAGGCTGAAGGAATACATAAAGAGAGTACCTTTATTTTAAAAAAATGCAGATAACCATCACTCTCAGCAGCAGGCTGACATCATTGTTACCACCATCATAATCACCATCACCACCATCTTCATGACCACCATCATTATGACCACCGTCTTCATGACTATCATCTTCATGACCACCATTTTCATGACCACCATCATTATGACCACCGTCTTCATGACCACCGTCATATGACTACTGTCTTCATGACCATCATCTTTATGACTACCATCTTCATGACCACCATCATTATGACCACCGTCTTCATGACTACCATCTTCATGACCACCATCTTCATGACCAACATCTTCATGACCACCATCTTCATGACCACCATCATTATGACCACTGCTATCATTATCACCATCATCACTGTCATCACAGTCTTCACTGCCACTATTCATCACTGTCATTGTCATTACTGTTGCCACCACCACCATCATCACTGCCACCACCACTACCACTACTACCATCACCACCATCATCAACTCCATCATCACCACCACCACCACCATCATTATCACCATCCTCTCCACCCCTTTCCCTATGCTTAGCTTTCCCTACGCAAGGGTAAGTGTGTGTCCTCTCATCAAATTCTTGTACAGCTCAACAGGGCAGGGACTTACTGCCACTGCTTTTCATGTGACACCCAGTGGTCTGCTGCGCTTCCTTCATGGTACAACATATACACCCATTTCCTTTTCTGTTGCTGAATTCTGTTTTCAGGTAAAGCTGTTATCAAGTATCCTATTGTGTCTATGAGCACTACTCAGGCCTTGACTGAGAGATGCTTAATTCACCTCCAGGCTTTGCTGGTCACTCTCTGGGTGGTGGTGGCACACGCCTTTAATCCCAGCACTCAGGAGGCAGAGGCAGGTGGATCTCTGTGAGTTCGAGGCCAGTCTGGTCTACAAGAGTTAGTTCCAGGACAATCAGGGCTGTCACACAGAGAAACCCTATCTCAAAAAACCAAAAAGATAGAAAAAAGAAAGAAAGAAAGCATACACTGATAAATATCCTAGACAAACCCATGTCTTCATGAATATTTTCTCTGTTTTAAAGAGCTACACTGAATTTCCCAGTGCTCAGGCACTGAGGGTGTCAAGTTAGAGAAGAGTCACTTGTGCACTGGCACGGGAAAGCTCTATTGCGGATAGCTGAGGCCAGCACTCAGATGGGACGATGTGTGAGGTTGGCTTCACATCATGCACCTCTTCTTGTGCATGTGGTTCTAGCTGTTTTTCTCTGAAATTTCCCTCCTGTGTGGCCGGTCCCCTACTGTGGCAGAGCCAGAGCAGACTGAGCTTCTCTTAAGATTCTGGACTCTTGTGCTGTGTTGGCCCTTCAGTACACACAGGGGACAGTTGAGCGAAGGTGCCTTGGACAAGCAGACGGGTTGCTTTTGTTTTCTTACACTGGCAATGGATCGTCCAACTCAAACCAGTTTGAGTCAAGAAACCACCTAGGCTCAGGCGAGAGAGAAGTCTGGGGTTGGCCTCTAGGCCCCAGTGAGGCTTGTCTATCCCTCTCTCTCTCTGCATCTGCTCACCCTCACCTCCTTTGTTCCTTCAAGATAGCCTCTGCTTCTCTTTCTCCCTCCCTGAGAAGGTGCCTTTCACCAGCAACTATTCTTTGCACACCTACTATGTGTAGGGAATTATTCTCCACCCAGAGGATCAAGCAACTAAAATAATTGCCGCCAATCCTTAGCTCACCTCTGTTGATTGTGCCATAAAAAATTTAATAGACTAAATTTTAAATTAAATTTTAAATTTTAAATTTAAAAGCCCAGGGGACTATGTCATTTTGGCTGCCTAGCTTGGGTGACCCACTAACCCCGAATGGGTGAGAAAGTTACCTGCTGAGGACTAGCGGGGTTGAGCTGAGCTGGAGTGTGGCCCCCAAAGGGAAGCTGGTGTTGCCAACAGGATGGGGCGTGGAGCTGTGGATCAGGCAAAGCCGGAGACTGCCCACTACCGCGAATGGATCCTTGGTGTGTGGACAGCTGGTTCTGTCACAGGTCTCCCTCACCCTCGCTCGGGTCTCTGTGAGGCTCTCGCCTTGCTGACTCGCCTCTCTTTCCTCTTTGATCTCAGCTCCAGATGAAGATGAGCGAACGAGCCGCCTCGCTGAACACCGTGGTGCCCCTGCCCCGCAGTGCCTACTGGCAGCACATCACGAGGCAGCACAGCACAGGGCAGCTGTACCACCTGCAAGGTAAGCGGGCACATCACCTGCAGTGGGGATGGGGCGGGGAGTTGGGCCTGGCTGCTCAGAGGAGGGGCCGGCTAAGCTGTTGTATGCTATTCTGTCACTTCCCAAGTTGAGGACCTCCTCTGAGGCCTCAGGCTGCTGGATGTTTCATCTTTCTGGATTCCTGATCCTCACAGGTTTGCATCTATCACATGCCCTTTGGGAATTTGTCTAAAATGTCGATTCTTGGGCCCCTGGCCACAGCAGTCCTGGGACTTGAGGTATCAGAAAGTGCTCAGCAACCGTCTATTTAGGGACCCCCATGGAGAGTCTGGCCAAGGGCTAGAGTCCAGGGCCTGGAAGCAGCCCTCTGGGATCAAGACTAATGGGCCAGTGTTACTAGGGAATCGCTAGTACAAATTTCCAGGACTTTGTCCAGACATTCTAAAATGGGAGGAGGTGGGACTCCCCCAGCCCACAGTGCTTGAACAAAACCACAGATGCTTCTCCTGAACACTCTTGGTAGGGACCATTGCTCCAGGACCCTTGGGCAGGGCAGGAAAGCCAGGCTTCACTTAGATCCCACCCTTTCCTCTCAAGAAACAAATCCTGTGAAGTAAGGTATTGGTCTGCTCACTAGAATATCATGAGTTCTCCTAGTTTAACACTGGATTTAAGATCTTTCTTATCCCTGAAATATGCCCTCTGACATTTTATAGCAAGGAAATTAGCCTGCTCATCTCTGACCGATATTTAAGCCGATTAACAAACCTGTGTGGGACATCCTTGCTGCAGGGACTGGATGGCATGTCAGCCCCTACCCTGGAAAGGTCTCATACTGGTCTAATCCTAAATTCCTGGATTCATCTCTGTTTCTGTGACAAATACCATAACCAAGAGAAACATGGGGGGGGGTGTATCATTGTAGATGACAGTTCCAAGCTGTGGTCTGCTTAGGGGAAGTAAAGGCAGGAACTCAAGCAGCTGATCAGCACAGATCTACAGTCAAGAGCAGAGAAAGGACTCAGTGATCGCACTTTGAATTTCATTGTTTAATCATGTAGCTACATTATTAGTATTGACTGCGCTTCTGGGAGGCACTATGTCCAGAGGGGCAAGCTTGTCATAGCTGGTTTTGCCTGTTGTCTTCTGTACCTTGCGTAGTAGGGTCACCATCATTACTGAAAGGTGGGACGTGAGAAAACTTGGCAGTCTTCTTTCTTCCTGAGGCAGGGTCTCATGTAGCCCAGGCTGGCTTCAAACTCCCTGTGCAGTCACGAAGGACCTTGAACTTCTGATGCTTTTGGCTCCCTAGCCTCATTTCTGGGATTGGGTTACCCATGCCTGAGGGATGGAACCCAGGGTTTTGTGCATGACAGCCAAGCAGACTGCCAAGGGAACCACTTCCCCGGCCCTGTCCAGTCTTCATGACTTGGTGTTCTCCGTGCTGTGTTCACTAGCTGGGACCTGAGTGCCTGGATGGGCAGACAAGGGGAGGGGCTGACTGCTCAGTTCACCCACATTGATGGGGTTCGAGCTCAAGTTTCCTGGCATCTCTAGTGATCAATCTGAGAATCACACAGACCTAGGAAGACTTTATCTGGTTTGAGAAAAATAGGCCTCACCTTCTAAAATTTAGGCCTAGATTGCCCCCTGCTGGTAAGCCTGGGAATAGAGTTTTATTATCAGAGGCTCAGTCGGGAGTGTTAGTTTTGACTTCTGTGCTATATTCTTGGCAGTATACTCAATTCATCTTCTCAGCTCCCTCCACAGTTTCCAGTTTTCCTCTAGGAACAGTCTTCTGTAATTAGGAGAATACAAAGCCAATGCGTGAAGGCCCCTTTAACATACAATCTGGGAGAAAGTCGTGAAAGAGAAGCAGGCCAAAAATTTTGCTGGCCCGCATATCCAGAGGAGCCTCTCTGCAATGCAACATATAAAACCATTAATAACAATATTTCACAATGTAGACAGTGGCAGCAATTTCACAATGTGAACACTGGCAGAGAGCTCGCAATTGCACGCTGCAAAGACTGTCCCGCGGTCAGGCCAGCGGGGCACCTCAGCAGGTAAATACACCTGACCCACACGATGGAAGAGAGCACTCGGTCCCTCAGACCTCATCATGTGTGTTGTGACATGTGAACACACAGCAAACACTCACACGGAGTAAATAAATAAAATGTAAAACAAAGAATTTACTGCCCAGGAGGCACCTAATGCGCTTGGATTTTAAACCAACATCCTAGGAAGCCGCTCTTTTCTTCTGCTACTAAGAAATTAGTTATGAGAGGGGTCAGTGATGCCTCCAAGCTCAGCTGCCCAGCGAGGAGCTGGCGTTCTGGCATCTTATCCACCTACACACTCACTGACCCAGTAGCTGTTTACTGAGCACATACTTTATGCCAGTGCCATGCTGGGTGGCAGGCGTGCACGGGGCCCCTGCCCATGCGTGTGTCTTCCCGCAGGCAGCTTGCCATCTAATGAAGCGTCGTGAATGACAACTCAGTAGACACTGGCTTCAAAGCTGACACACGTGTGTGTAGCAGAGAGCGTGTTTACAGTTTTTCTACAGAGTCTTCACACAACGTGAGGCACAGTTATTGGTTATGCGAGGGTCTTGTTTAGACTGGGGAGCTGTTGGAATCCACAGCATTTACCCCAAGATTTTAAATCCAGAAGAGGCAGCCATATGGAGGGTTAGAGGATAAAGAAAAGAACTTCTTCCTAGACAGATCAGCAAATGCAAAGGTCCTGAGACAGAAATGAGTGGGTGTGGGGGGGCACATGAAGAAAGGGCTGGGATGATGGGAGCCAATGGTCAAGATTTGCCTGTACATGGGGAGTTGAGGGAGCTGAGCACAGCTGTGTTGGACTCGACTGCTATTTTAATTCTAATAATGCAGAGAAACTGTAACATGAGGGCCTGCTTGTTGGGGTTTCCGTCCTGTCCAGTTCCCACAGTCATTAGGTCCCAAAGAAAATCACACAGAGGTCTCCAGAAGATTATAAACTGATTGGCCCATTAGCTCAGGCTTCTTATTAGCTCTTGTAGCTTATATGAACCCATTATCCTTATCTATGTTAGCCACATGGCTCAGTACCTTTTTCAACAAGGCAGGTCACATCCTGCTTCTTCAGTGGTCTGGGAAGGAGTGCAGCAGGGGAGGGAGCGTCCTTCTTCCCAGAATACTCCTGTTCTCATCGCCCTGCCCCTCTTTCCTGTCTGGTTGACCCGCCTATACTTCCTGCCTGGCCAATCAGCATTTATTTAAAACATGATTGACAGAATACAGACAATTATCCCGCACTAGAAACAGGAGCGTGGAGAAGCAGCCTGAAGGCATCTCACCGAGCTTCAGGGTGTCTGGCTTCAGCCCCGTGCCTCTCTCTCATGGCCCGGTTCTCTTTCTATTATTCACATTGGCCATCTCCACCCTTCCTGCATCAAAGCCTTTCCATTGCTCTGGGATTTTTCAGAATGCCCCGCCCCCACCAGAACTAATTTGGAGACAGAAAAACAACTTGGAGAAGGAGACACAGGGCGCTGTGGATACTCCTCAGACAGAAAACCAGATCAGGGTGTCGTGTGTGTCTCTGCTGGAATCTACCATATAGCCTTATTTTCATTCTTCTGTCGGGAACCTCCACGGCTGGAGGTGACGCGAGCGGTCCATTCTCATCCTCATCCTCTCTGTTGTAACGAATTGAGGATTGGGGACCCACGGCAGTCAGTTCTTGCTGAGGATCCTGGGAGTGGTAGTGGATCAATGGGCCAGGGACCCGTGTTCTGAGCCCCTGGTAGTTTCATTATAGGATCCTTAGCAGTAAGAGGAGACCCTGGCCCAGTGTGAGTCAGAGGCCCCCATGCAGAGATCAGAGTGCCCAGTGGGCCTGAGCCCAGCCTGTTCAGGTTCCTGTCCATTTCCAGGAGGGTAGATTGTTGGGACTAGGCTGGGGAATCTGTGCTGTTTTCTGCATATGTGTGCCGACCCTCCTACAGACACTGTGTGCAGCTAGGAGAGATGCCACAGACTAGGTCCTGTGCCCTGGGGAAAGAGGACAAGCCACGCTTCTAACTCATGTCTTCAGGATTGTGGGGGACCTGAAGTGGGTGAGGTGGAACAAAATAGAAGGTGGGACCTTTGTCAAGGTCACATGCAGTAAGAAATTCATCTGAGATCTGTCTGAGGCCACCTCCAGTCAGCCATGCTGTGGTGGGCCAGAGTGTCCCTGGCTCGGGTGTGGACTCTGGGCCCAGTGCTACCTTTCCATCGTCTCTCATGGACTGCACGTGCACAGAGTGGGTAGAAAGCTCTCCAGTTTATTTCCTGTTCCTAAGCCAAACCCAGATTTCAAGCCTGTTTAGCTACTGGCTTTCCCTTGCCCCATGTGGTTGGCAGCAGTCAGTTTTTCTGGAAGCTTCTGGAGTTTAAGGAGTTGCTTGGTAAGGGCCTCACACTTGACTCAAGATGTGGGTTTTCCCAGGATACCATGTCCAGGCTGTCCACTCCCTGCAGGAAATTAGTACCAAATCGTAGTAAAGACATGCCGGGATGGTTAGTTATAGAACGTCCTATGGATACTATGCTTCCTTGTTGCTGCGTGGGCATCAGAAAGAGACTAGAAAACATCTTCCAATTGCCTGGGGACAGAGAAGGGATTCCTGGTCTCTTGGGAGAGTTTAACATCCATCACTACTACTGTGGGTTGGGGATTGGGTTTGGGTTCAGATTTGAGGCTTGCAAGTATCCAAACCGTTGTATCTCTTTTTGATAAACATTTGTGTGTGTGTGTGTATGTATGTGTGTATTTGTGTGTTGTGCCTATGTGTGCATGTGTGTATGTTTATGTGTGTGTGTGACAATGGTGGCATGAATATGAGGAGGTCAGAGGACAGCTTTGGGGATTTTTCTCTGCCGTTCCACCATGTGGATTCTGAGGGTTGAACTCAGATCCTCAGGCTTGGAGGCAGTTGCCCAAAGAGCCATTTCACTGGCCCCAGTCTCTTGGTTCCCTTTGGATCAGTTTTAATTTGGGGCTGTGATTCTGGTAACTAGGCAAACTTTTACAGCTCACAAAGACCTTGGCACTTCCCTTAATTCTCAGTAGGACCGGGTGGAACAAATGTGTTCCCTTTCATCTTGTAGGAGAGGGAAACCATTTATGTGTTTCTACTCAGGTCAGAGGGGACAGGGTGAGGGGAAGGGGTGAGGCCTAGGGACTCAGGGCTGTCTGTCAGCTGAAAGCCTTGGAGCCTCCTGGCACTGGCAACCTTGTCTTCTTGGCTCTGCAGTTCAGAACAATGTGGTTCTGAATGTGTGCATGGAACATCCCTCCCCCTCTCTTGTGTTCTCCCCATTTTACATAGCTTAAAATGCTCCACTTGTGCCACTCCTAGCCAGCAGGTGGCAGCAAAGCATCTTGGTTCTATAATCAAAGGTGCATAGCTATCAGGCTGGATAAACTTTGGTTCCTCCCCGGTCCCTTCCAGCTCAGCCTGATCCCTGATTTTCTTTATTACGTGCCATGGGAATTCCTAGGCTCGCTCATTGTGTTCCATTGTTGTTGCTTTGGTGCTGTTGGCATCTAGTTAGTCTTACTCTCTGCCCTGTATAGAAGAACTGGGCCAATTCCTGTGTTAACTGGAAAAAGGGGGCATTTTGATTTGTTCACTTGGCTGGAAACTGAACTTGAAGTAGAGAGAGTTAAAAAAAGTCTTCTACTTAACAATGACCTTAGAAAAAGCATGATATCCTCTCATTTTGAGTCAGCTTTGCAGAAAGCACCTGCATCAAAAGTCCCCCCAGTCTCGGCGTTTCTCTCTCATTCCCGCTGAGAACTATGACCAGGACGCTACTGCAGATGAAAAATTTAAGGACTAACATAGCTGCTAACAGACTGCCCGCGAGGTGGCTGAATGCAAAGGCCAAATACAAATGATATGTTAATCACACACACCCTGGTGATGCTTATTTACATATCACTATAAGCGACCTTAGGAATACTGTCCCCGAGAAAGAATTCTGGTAAACAGAATCAATTGTGTTACTAGCCAATGTGATCACGGGCTTTCTTGAGCGATAACGGTTTCTTTTTTTCTAATTCTTTTTGTAAAAGATGTCACCAGCCCTCTGAAGCTTCATCGGACAGAGACTTTTCCCACGTACAGGTCTGAGCACTGACAGCAACTGCCAAGAGCTGTTAGCACATCTGTGCTGCGCCAGCCGCAGACCCTGCAGGAGGACACAGAGGGACAGCCCTGGAGAGAGCAGAATGAAGAACAGCAGCTTTGCGTCCTGCTAGTGTGTGTGGCCATGGGAAATGCTACAATACAACATATGTAGATATATATTTTTTCCCTTCTGTTTTTCTTTTTCTTTTTTTAAAGACACAGTCCTAGCCTCGCCAAAACATGCTGGATAATATTGACCCACCCCGTGTTTACAGCTGGATGGAAGGAGTCAGCGTCACTGCTGCAGACTGATTTTCTATTGTAGACAAGGCCCCTCCCCTTGCGCATCTCTGAGTCTGTCCTTTTGTGGATTTGTGCTATTTTCTTTGTAAATGTTTCAGCTGTATGACAGTCGATATTGACAATAAAATGCCTCTTCATCATTTGTTATCTCTTTACACACTATCCCTCAGTGACTAAAGCTGTGTGTGGCTCTGGTGCACCCATGAACTCCACTTTGGCTGTATTTCCAATGAGTTAAATTAGCATTTTCACTGATTCTTCTCGCTGAAGAGTCCTTTCAGAGGACCCTTCAACATCCTTTCTAAGACTCATATTCCTTAATGCCCCCTCTCCACTCAAAAGCCTTACTTTGGAGTAGAATGTTGGTTTAAGGCGTTTTGAAATAAGCAACCATTGATATTCATGTGGTCCTTGGGTTCTGGTGATAATTTCTCTGTCCTTGGTGTTTCTGGAGGGTAGGTGCCCTGGGAAGAGAGGTCTGCGTTGTGTTTGACGCAGGTGGGCACATCTATTCGCTCATTCATTAAGCTGATCTAGAATCTACTAGTTGCCAGGGCTCTGCAGGACTCTGGGGATATGAAGCACCAGGACTCGGGCTCTGTTGTCAAGAACTTTACTTCCAGAGGAGGGCATCAAGGAAACAAAGATGCAATTACAGCATTAAGTGACACCTGCTCCATGGGCCTCCAAGGGCGACCGGTTCCTAAAGAAAAGGCCATCCTGTTCTCCAGGCTGTGTCACCGGGGAGATGCCAGAGGGGAATTGAATCTTGTAAGTATTTGAGGTTATGTTCCCACGAGGCTGGACAAGCAAGCAGGGACACCCCGCCACCGCTGCTCTATCCAATAGCAGTTGCCAGTAAAATACAAGTCAAGATTCCTAATTAAATTTGAACTTCAGGTAAGCAGGGCTTATGGTTTTATGCTGGAAGTGGGGTCCAAATACCACGTGGGACAGAGTCATATTTTACAGTGTCCATTTTATATCTAAAATTCAAATTGACCTTGATGGTCTGTGTGTTTCTTTTCTGAGTCTGACAGCTACAATGTCCAGCCCTAGAGCTGAGCCTGGCACACAGCCTGCACCCCTGATGGATGTGTGTCAGGTGGACAGAGAGAGAGAGAAGGACAGATTGAAATAGAAGCTTGGCATATCTCGGGATGGGATTCTTTCTATATGGGAGTATTTACCTCGCATGCATACTGTTCCACATCAGGCCCCTCTGAAGTTATTAGTTTTCATGGGAAAAAATAACTGACTAGAATTTCAGAAAAGAAAATTGTAGAGGTCCCCACAGAAGCCTTAAAAATCCTATTATTGTTTGAGCCTTTCTAGAAGGGTGCAAAGGGAAGACGGACGCCAATTATAACCCAGTGTCTGACCTTGCTATAAATCCAGCTCTGCTCAGCTAAACCTGCTGTGTGGGAGAGAGCTGGGATCCCAAGGACACTATTGGTCTGGACTTTTCTGGGGGGTGGGGTTGAGAGACCTCAGGAGAGAGTATTGAGTTCAGCTAACAATGTGTTGATCAGGGCCACAGAGTTTGCTTGGTGCTGAGGGCCTCCCAGATGCATCTGCACTTTCTCTGTGTTCTCTGTGTTGTCTGCACGTTCTCTGTGTTGTCTGCACGTTCTCTGTGTTGTCTGCACTTTCACTGTGTTCTCTGCACTTTCTCTGGGTTCTTTGCACTTTCTCTGGGTTCTTTGCACTTTCTCTGGGTTCTTTGCACGTTCTCTGGGTTCTCCACACATTCTCTGTGTTCTCTGCATGTTCTCTGGGTTCTCTGCATGTTCTCTGTGTTCTCTGCATGTTCTCTGGGTTCTCCACACATTCTCTGTGTTCTCTGCATGTTCTCTGGGTTCTCTGCATGTTCTCTGTGTTCTCTGCATGTTCTCTGGGTTCTCCACACATTCTCTGTGTTCTCTGCATGTTCTCTGGGTTCTCTGCATGTTCTCTGGGTTCTCTGCATGTTCTCTGGCCTCTATGCAGCCTTTTCTCATGTCATGTTTGCTCTTCCTTTTCCCGGATGTATCCATTTTCATCCCTGGAAAATGTGGTTTGTCATGCACATTTAGTGCCTCTCTTACTGCTCGCTCGCTCTTTCTTTTTCCTGACTATACCTGGCTTTTCTTTTCTTTTCCTTTGCTTTTCAGCCGGTCTCATAAGCCAGATTCCCTTGGCCTTGGCAGACAATGAGGAGATTAAGTTGAGAAGCAGATAAAGGAAAGGGAATGAAAGAAATAATTATAATTTTAATGAAGGCGAAATTGCCAAAGCAAGTCTCAAGCTAATGACGTGCAGAGAAGTGTTACTGAACAGTTAGCTGCAAGCGAGGTCTCTGGAGATCTTTAGGGAAAGAACGAGACTTTGGTTAGAGCATTCTGGCCCTAGCTCCCATTGTAAGCATTTTAGTCCTTTTGGGTTGTTTACTTCCTCCAGCAGACCACTGAAGTAAGTATAGTTAGCATCCCCACTTTCCTGCCTCCTACCAGACAGTCTCAAGCAGCATCCTTAAACTAACCAGATCCATGATCACCTACCTACTAGGTGGGAGACTCCTCACATTAGGATTTAGGCCACCAAATTCCCAAACGTGTGCTATAAGCTCCCAGGCAGCCTGGAGGCAGAGACAACTTCCAGAAAGGATTAGAATGTAGGTGTCTTAGGCTTCGCGCACTAGGCGGTCTCCATTGCCCTTCTGTTCAAAATCCAGCTATCCTCTGCGCCCCTGCTGGATAACAGGAGCTCCACATTGTCTTTTATGAGTTTTACATTTTCAGGCCATGCCACGGGACAGTTAGCATTCTGCTGTCTGCCCTTCCGCCACTGGAATGTTGGTTTGAAATGAGTTTTGTTTTTGTGAATCTCTCACTCCAGAGTGAGTGTACAAGTGCAAATGGGTTGCAGGAGCAACACTAAGCTTAAAGTTAATTAAAACTGAATTCAAAGTCACGCACCAGTGCTGCCAATAATCTGGGATCTGGCGACTACCACCATCGGTGTTTTCATTGTCCAGCGGGGCAAGCGGCATAGGGTTGTTTATTTGAGCGAGAACTGGAGCTAGGACAGTGAGCTGTTCTCCTTTGTATGCTCAGCTCACAGTTGCAAAGATCTTTCATCCACTGGAAAACAGAGACACACAGACAAAAATGAAGTACTAGACGGAATGGCTTGCATTTCTGGACTTCAATCGGGTACTAAGTGTTAGTTTAGACTCACTGGTGGGCATGCCATGTTACACACCGGGTTACTATGCGCATTGTGCTCCTGAATTCAGAAGCCTAATTCATGGGCTTAAAGTATTTAAGTCAGTTTTTCAGGAAATCAGGAAAAGACGCTAAAACTAATGTGCATTTGTATGAAGGGATATTCTGCTACCAGGAAGCACATTTCACTTAGAGAGGAGATACAATTTGTGTGTGTGTGTGTGTGTGTGTGTGTGTGTGTGTGAGCGTGCGTGTGTGTGATACAACTGGGGTGCATGGACACAGGTAGTGAGGCCAGAATGGGATGGTGTCTTCTCCCACCATTATGACTTTACTGCCTTGAGATGGGGTCTTTCACTCTACCAGAAGCTGGTGGAACCTATCTTCTCTGACCCCAGTGCTGGGTTACAGGCACCCACAACTACACGTTGCTTTATATATGCATTCTAGGGATTCAAACTCAGGTCTTCACATTTGTAGACCAAGTACTTCTGCCAGCTGAACCATCTCCCCATCCCCAAGGTTCCAACTCTTAGAGAAATCTTCCCTTACAGCCAGAATACATACACACCTGTTGAGGGTTTCGTCATCACATTTATTTCCCTTTCCTAATGAGGTGCTGGAATCTGTAGATTGAATTTGCTGGCTCATTTCAACGCAATCTCCTTGAATCATTGGCTCTGATTTGGCCCAACTGGGGACCACTTAGCTGACTCTGTGATTACCATCTCCAGGTAATCCCAATGCACTTGGTAAATGTTATCAAACCCTACTCAAAGGAACCTGGATGGGTGATTGAAATGGAGAGGGCCTGTCAGCATCAGATAAACTTAGCCTCAAAGGCCACCAGCTAGGAGTTCCCATTCAAGATGCTCCCTGGTTGGGGGGTGTGGGGGATTAGCTGGATGCACCAAGTCTGATCTGAGGACTCAGGGAAGAGCCCCCAGATTCCTCTCTAGCCATGAGCCCTGAGAATTTCCTCACCCAGGTCCGAGACGACAGTGTGTGCAGCTGCACACAGGCAAGGAAGATGTGTGGTGACTATGGCTCTCCAAGTGTCACCTGCGTGGCATTTTCGGTACCTCTGCAGTGTTTGCTTTGTTGCCATAACAACTAATAAGGAGCCTTGCTTTGGCTCCGTTTGATGCCCCGAGATGCCTGAAGTGCAAAGCTGCCTGCGCTGCTCTTTTCTGAAAGAGAAAACCCAGGGGAAGCTTCTGTAGAAAGCACAGCCTAGCTGGGAAAGGCAAGACTGGGAAGGAGGGAGGATTCCGTTGCTGCTAAGGAAGGTTGAGCCATCACCAGCCATCAAAGCCTGCAGTTCCCCTCCCTTCCCCACCTCTGAACACAGCAGCAAGCTCTTTGCCTTTGGTTCTTGGTAGTGCTGGCTTCCTCCGCTTCCTGGAGCGGGTGTAGCTGAGGTTCACAGATACTGCGGGACAGTAGGGGTGTAGCTGAGGTTCACAGATACTGCGGGATGGTATTTTTGCTCCACATGTTGCCAAGACTTCAGTGCTCCTGCTTGAAGATCTATGGCATTTTCATGTTTGCATTGCTCACATTAGAAACCCTACAGGGCCAAGGACCCTGCTTCATCAGCTGGTTGGGTATTTATTTTCTCAGTATTTACTCTCTAGGCCCGACAGGAGCACGAATGAGGTATGGAGTTTGTGAGGTCCAAGCTCCAATGCCAGGAAAGCAGGAGGGTCAAATGACAACTGGAGTTTGAAGAGATTTCCAGGAGCTAAGGAGAACTAAGACATACGCCATTCACCAGCACACAGGAGATACCCATTGACATATGTGAGTCACACACAGGTGGGTTCAGGCACACATGCAGACCAGCACTCAGGCCACACAGTGGTAGGTATACAGGCATATCATACACACACACACACACACACCCATACACGTTCCAACCATTGTAAACAGGATCACCTGCCAGCACACACTCATGGCTTTTCACCAGGACACACCTAGACAAATGTCAGCCAATCAGGGGCCCTGAACCTTAGAAGTCCCTCACCCTCACCTTTGCTGCTTTAAAAACCCAACTCTAACTGAGCTCGGGGATCTCCGATTACTCCAATACGTTGGACACAAAGAGAGTCTGATCTTGCAACCTTGTGTAAGAATAAAGGCTCTTTGCTTTTACATACAGGACTCAATCACCTGGTTGGTTTTGGGGGTACTCAGATTTGAGTGATCTGGGCATAACCGTTTTAGCCGACTCATACCTGATACCCATATCCATACCATGTTGTCTAAACATAAACTTGTCTCTGTGACCATCTGTACTCAACAGAGGTCCCAATAGGAAAGATCTGCAAACTCCAGTCCTAGGCCAGCCTGTACTCTGCTTTCCTAATAAAAGTTTATGCTTGCTTATTTAGGCAATGGGCATAGAGAGCTGCAGTAGCGTGCCTTTGTACTCTAGACTGGTACTCTTGGCGCTCTACTGCTCACGGCGGAGGCCCTAGTTCTTCCCTTTGCCTACAAAATTCTTATCCTCATCTACTTTCTCAAGAGTGGCTAGTGATCTGCCAGACCAGCATGACTTGACAACTGTAAGTGTGTAATACTGGCATTCATACCTTGTGGGTAGCTAGCAACTCTCCGCTAGGACTTGAGACCCATTCACCAAGAGGAAAATCATGTCTGGCACTGGAAACCTAGCTAAATACCCAGGGATAGTGAAGTAATGGTTCTTAAAGGAGATTCTACACTCTACAGTATCCTAAGGCAGCATAATCCCTGTTGGAGGGAAGACCACTTGTTTCCTGGCTGCCCAGAAGCTTAGACCCGAAATAATCACACAGAAACTATTTTATTTAAATCATTGCTTGGCCCATTAGCTCTAACTTCTTATTGGCTAACTCTTATACCTTAATTTAACTCATCTCCATTAATCTATGCATCACCACAAGGTTGTGGCCTACCAGCAAAGTTTCAACACATCTGTCTCCAGAGGCTCCATGGCTTCTCTTTGACTCCATTTCCTTTCTTCCAGGATTCAGTTTAGTTTTCCCTGCCTATCTAAGTTCTGCCCTATCAACAGGCCAAAGCAGTTTCTTTATTCATTAATGGTAATCACAGCACACAGATGAGGCTCCCACATCAAATCCCTAACTATAAATATTTGGTCTTATATCCACAGATAAGTATACTCCTAGCCTCTCATTATGGAAGCTTCTTTTTGCAAAAGATGGAGACCATTACAGAAAACCACAATCGAAATGCAGAATTGTGGAGCTCGGTCACAACACATATATTTACAAAACACCCCTGCCCCTAAGGCTCAGGGAACATTGAGGAAGAGGGTGGAAAGATGGTAAGAGACCAGGGAGCTTGCTGTGAGACTGTATCTCCTAGTAATGTCAGACTACACCGTAAGGTTTCACCAGCATCACTGACTAAATATGAGCTGAATAAGGGCAACAGTAGACTTGCCAAAGTGAACAGGGCAAGCTCATGAGGCCTCTACTCCACACAAAGAACCGCAGGTAACTAAGAAATGCTGAGCGTCAGAGAAATAGTCTTTCCCAGGCAAGAGCACACCAATTGGTTACCCAGTACCAATGGTCGACCCTCAGAGCACAGATGTAAGTAACTTTATATAGACTGAGCGGGTTGCATTTATTTAGGAATGCGTATGTATGTATGTATGTATGTATGTATGTATGTATTAACAATTAGTGGAAAAGGTGCCATGAATTTGAAAGAGAGCAAGGAGGAGTATCCGGAAAGGTTTGGAGGGAGAAAATAGGAAAGGAGAAATGATGTGATTGCGTTATCTCGAAAGTAAAACAAATGAAATAGAATATGACCCAACAACTTAATTGGCAATGGGAAGGATGCTATACCAGATAATGGCTAATAAAAGGCAGCACAGACTACAAGGAGCTCAAGACACATTTGCTTCCATATCTCCAACATTCCAAGGCTCTACAGCCATGGCATTCTAGTCAAGCAGCCTAGAGAATCTTCAACACAGGAGTGGATTTTCCAGGTAAGTTCAGGCTTCAGAGCCCAGATTTACCTTAAGCCCTGTCTGGGCTGGGTCTCAGGAGTCCTGAGCCAGTCCTGGGATAGACCTGCTCCTTAAGGCTAAAGCAAGTTCCAGGGAGCAATGGGCCCCATTTCTTCCTTTTAGGCAATCATTTTTGTGCTCCTGTGGGAGTGTCCCACTGGGACCTGTCTTCACTTTTTAATATTTTCTGCCCAACCATTTATTAGTTGACCTCAGCTGATGACAGAAGTCAGGTAGCTCCTATTTTTCGGAGGTGCCTCAAACCAGCTGAAGTGATTACACAAAGCTCCCCAAAGCACTCATTTCCTTCATCACTGGGCTTCTTAGAGAGCCCTGGGAAGCAGAGAAAGGGAGAGGAGCTTTTGGTGATCAAAGGGACCTGGGCCCCAACTTTAGCTGTCATGCAAATTTCCAGCCTGAGGCCCACAGGACACTTTGAAGATAAGAATCACAGACTCCCATGGGGGCTTCAATGGGACTTCCAATGACTCTATAGTTTACAGGCCAGGGAGGAAAAGAGCAGGGAAGTATAGCAGAAGCCTTTTTCCAAAGGCTTGAAAGCCAGCTGCTGCTAACTTGGTTCCTCTCTTGCCAGGGGGAAATACAGGTTAGTAGGCAGGTCAGACAGGGATCGGGTGGGATTTCCCTTGATGCATTCCAGAAGACCTCCTTTAACGTTTTCGGGGTGTGTGTGTGTGTGCGCGCGCGTTTTGGTATATGTTGAGTCAAACTGAGGCAGGATAGAAAAATAGGGATATGGACATGAGAAGAAAAAGGAGCCCCTCACTGTATAGTTTGACTGAACCCTCTCTTGCCAGCTAATCAAGAATTCTGGCACAATTAACAATGTCCCCTTAAGGCCTCTCTCCCTTCCCAGTTGCACCCTCCACCCCATCTCTCACTTAACCCTCCTGCTTCAAACCTGTGTTTAAAACATCTTTAGCAAACTAGAGCCACCCTATGTCCCCAGTGGGCGTGCTTCACTTTCCCTTAGACTAAGGCTCAGAGCATTTCTCTTTCTAATGAACCTCGACAACTCTGCTTCTCTTCTTCTTCTTTTTAAAGATTTATTTATTTTTATAATCTTTTAAAAGATTTATTTATTTTTATATACATTGGTGTATTATAGTGCATGTGTGTCTGTGTGAAGGTATCCTCAGGTCCTCTGGAGCTGGAGTTACAGACAGTTGTGGGCTGCCATGTGGGTGCTGGGAATTGAACCCAGGTCCTTTGGAAGAATAGCCAATGCTCTTAACCCCTGAGCCATCTCTCCAGCTGGCTCTGACTCTGCTTCTTACAGGTTCATTCCCAAATTCTTTTTTGTCTTAAAGCCAGGGATGTGGGTTTGGCCTAGTTGGGGGGGTGGGGTCACTAAAAGATTCAAGGAACTCCTCAGGCTGTTGTGGTGTGCTTCTGTCTCTGAGCCTCACAGCAGTTCCCGGAAGACAACTGCCTGGTGGTGATTGTTGTTGAATCAATGAATAGCTTTTACCAGTTAGGGATGGGTCCCCGAGGGCAGGTGTCTTTGACCTCAGATGCAGTTATTAGAGGGTACAGTGTAAGCTGCCTTAATTGCCACACACTGGCTAACTGTCCTCCTCAGGCAGCGCTCACAGAAGCAGTGGCCAAGGCAGGGAGCTCACTGCCTCTTCCCCCTTCTGCTCATACTGTGCAGGAGAGGTTTCCTTGAGGCAGGCCAGGAATATTCTAGTACTGAGATACAGCCGGGGCTCTCCTGGGGTAGGCAAGGTGGGGGGTGGGTCAGAAGTGGCAACTTAAAACTTTCAGATACGAGCATTTCAGCATCTTTGAACTATACTCACTCCTTGGCACAAAAGTGAACCAGAGGAGCTGAAGCTTCAAGCTGAACGGCAAGCTAAAACATCATAGATGGAGGGCGGGCCACACAGCTAGCCGTCCCTTCCGGATAGATGGAGGGCGGTCCACACAGCTAGCCGTCCCTTCCGGATAGATGGAGGGCGGTCCACACAGCTAGCCGTCCCTTCCGGAGCA
Source organism: Ondatra zibethicus (assembly GCA_004026605.1). Lineage (NCBI taxonomy): Eukaryota > Metazoa > Chordata > Mammalia > Rodentia > Cricetidae > Ondatra > Ondatra zibethicus. The sequence continues at coordinate 91,344 of PVIU01004033.1, forward strand.
AAGGCTAATGAAAGCTAAATGGTAAGCCTGGGACCATAAATCTGCCTAGCTCTCTACTGTCTCGAACACCCATCCTGAGTTTGCGGCTACGAGGAGCGATTTTAGCTGACCCTAAATGAAGACGAACAGTAATAAAATATGGTTGGTTATTTCTTGCTCTATCGGCCGGGAAGGAGAAACACAGTTGCCGCGGCCAAGGTTTACATCCTGCTGGGCAGAACGCCTTTCACACACTCCTCAGTGAACCAAGATTGGAGGGCCCTGTTTTGAGGTTTTCTCTTCCAGTGTCCTCACCTGGACCCTCCAAGGTGTAACTTTATAATACATCCATGATTCCTCTCTCCCCTCACCCTTCCTTTGGGAGGGCGTTATAGAGGAACATTCCTAACTTTAGGCTGTCTCTCCCAAGGAGCCAGGTAAGTCTCTAGTTCATGGCAGCAGCTTTAGTTGAGGGGAGACTCCCAGCTGTGTGGGGAAAAAAAGGCTGTGAATCTAAAGGCTGAATCAGGAAACGGGAGTCCACAGACACTGGGGCGATAGCATTTGTCTAGTTAGGGAATTTATTTGAACCTAGACCATTGTTAGGTTCCACCTGGAACTGTGGGTCCAAGGGTCCCCAAATTTTCATGGCTTTTGCTTTCGTATTTCTGTTTTATTAGGTATAAGAACTCAGGATGTGTGGAATTTCCCATTTTTTAAGTGTTAGAAGCAGATATAAAGAGAATCTTGTGCAGTTGTAAATTTTTGGAGACCCGAGGACAGGAAAAATTATGTCTGGGGGCAAAATTATTGTGAGGCCCTATATTAAACCTCTCAGGTTAGATTGAGTTGCTACCAAGACCAAAGGTTATACAAATTGTACATTGGCATTAATGTTATTCTGAAAGACTGGGAGATTTGGCATCCAGGTCTCCCATGACTCCTGGGATGGGGGGAGGGGCAGGGGAATCTTTCTTCAATTTCTTTTGTTCTTTTCATCAATTCATATTTTGTGTCCCCCATCTTTACTGATCTACTCTGAGACTTTAAAGTGCTAGGGCCTGAATTCATCTTCTTTAGCTGACAGCGTGGGAAGTTTTATCATAGACCTGACAGTCCAGTAAATGCCTTTGCCCGGATTTTATGGATAAAGGGAGGGGTGAGATAGAGCTTGACTGTGGCTATCTGGACACGCAGAACATTCCGCAACCTTGGTCTCTTTGTGAAGGTCCCTTCAATCAGTTTCTGTTTTTTTCTTATTCATCACCCTTCATACAGAAACCGAAACTAATATGAAATTGCTTTTGTGCTGCAACATTATTTGATATGTAATCTCTAATATCTGTCAAAACCTGCAAGATATATTCAGGTGGTAGAGACAGATTGGATCCAACACTTAAGCAGTGACAAATAACTGTGGATGACAGGTGACTCAGAACGAGAGAGACAGAGAAAGAGAGAGAGAGAGAGAGAGAGAACTTCAAGGGGAATAGAAAACACCTTCCTTGGTGTGAGCTGTCATTTTCCTGGAGGTCCATGCAGCCATAGACTATGGGATTTGTAGACGGACGATGGGCCGTGTATCACATTCTGTGGTGCATAGCCCATGGAGTCACAGGCTCTGGACTATGCAGCCACAGACTGTGGACCATGGAGCCACAGGCTATGTGCTATACTGTCACGGACTGTGGTCCATGTCCTCACAGGCTCAGGCTATGCAGCCACAGACTCTGGGTCAAGTGGGCAGATGTGTCTGGTGGAATCTTACCTTCTGCTGCTTGCATCGCATAGCTCTAATAAGGAACCCTAAGCATTTGTACCTCGACTTGCCCTTCCTTAAAATCTATAAGCCAGTTCATAACCCTGTGTGGTTGTGACCCCCACATGATGAACATCTCTGGCATGAGACATTCAGCGATTCTTTAAGCCATGGGTGAGAAGAAATTATAGGTTGTAATAACACACACACACACACACATTGAAATAAGACAGAAAGTACCAGAGTGAGTCACACATTGAGGATGAGTATTCTTTGTGGCATTTTGTTCCTAGGTGAGTGTATGTGTTTCTGGAAGCATTCTGTATTTCTTACCAGATGTCATACATTTTGGAAAGAGCCACAGTGTCCCTATTGACCCTATTGAGGGTACCAATTGATGTTCTTATTTCTGTGATGACATACCTGAAAAGGAACAACTTCAGGGAAGAAAGGCCTATTTTGGTTCATAGTTTTTTTGGGGGGGCATCTACTATAGGGATAAGGTATTAATTACCACAGCCTGCCCTACAGTGGTGTACAGGGTCACTGGGATGCCCTACCTACTCATGTCTTGCTGCACGGCCAGACTGTGGAACCTCAGTCCTACCTGCCCACAGTGACCTACTTCCTCTGTCTCCTGAGGCTTCAACTGCCTCCCCAGACAGCCCACCTATGGGAAATCTCACGTTCAGGCACAGAAACCTATAGGAGACATTTCATATCCATACACTGTAGTTCTAGAATAGTCTTGAACATGAGCTTAGACTGTTGGTAAGAATGGGAAGAGAAAGTATAGGGAGAAGAGTAACTAAGCAACCCCTCCTCGATTAACTTGCTGCTAATATTAAGTACTTGACACCAGCCCTTCATGGGACATTGCAAGTCAGAGGAGGCTGAAAGCTACAGTTGGATGTGAAGGCACCCGAGTAACATGGCTAAGAAAGTGGGCTTTGACATCACACCCAGATTCTAGTCCCACCCCGTTATTTAGGCTCCTTGGCCTTATTTAACCTGAACTCCTGACCTCTCTGATGGCTGAATTCCCACTTTAGGCAGTACTAACCACGATTCCAGCTTCACAGAGTCTCAGTAAAGCAGGGTCCCTCTCTTCAGCCAAGCCTGGCAATTTGGCCTGGCTTATCTCTGTGGTGATGGCTGTTCTGTGCATGGCAAGGTGTTAGCAGACTCTCTGGTCTTTTTGCTACCAGACACCAGTGACATTTTTTCCTCCCACAAGGACAACCAGGAGTATCCCCAGTCATTGTCAGATGGCTTGTGTGTTGGGGGACATGCATAAAAGAAAATGTCCCTGCCCATAAATGACATCCTCCTCCCATAGCTGTTCAATGAAGATCAAATGCATATAGGGACGTAGCCCATTGAGGGACGGGGTGGGCAGCATCAGTTCAAGCAGCTGAAGGGCCTCAGTGTGTGAGCTTCAGCACCCTCAGGGCAGACTGAAGAAGTAATGTTGAATCTCAGAACTGAGCTTGTGTCCCGCAGCCAGACTGCCTGGTGTTGACTCTGTGCCACACCCCTTCTAACTCAGTATTCCATGAATTATGCAAACACTCTGGCCCTGCTTGCTAATTTAGAAAACAAGAATAGAAACCGTCCCTCCCTTTCAGAGCTTTTGTGAAGATGGTAATATAACACAGGGAGTGCTGAGGGCCATGCCTGGAGCCGTTATCACTTAGAGAGTGTGAGTCTTGCTTCACAACACGGCTACTGATTTAAATAGACCATGAGCCAATGCTGTGAGTGTAAGCCCCACTATGAGCCGCTCACCTCACATCTCTTGGTTTAGCATGGAAAAATCCCATCAAACGCTCAGTCCTAGGCTAACTGGTGCCGCTGGCCGCACACCACAGAACCTAGCAGAGTGGTGGCTGACTGAGTTTGTCAGTGACATAGTCCATAGTTGGCATGTGCTAAACATTGGCTCTAGCCTTGGTGCGTTTGTGTTGTGTGTGTGTGTGTGTGTGTGTGTGCAAGTGCGTATGTGTGGGAGTGTGTGTGCATGTGTTGTGAAAATGGGAGCAGGGAACAACTTTGGGTGTTGCTCCTCAGGTGTTGTCTACCTTATTTTAAGAAAAGGTCTCTCACTGGTCTGGAATTCACCAAGCAGACCAAGCTGGCTAGTTGGTTAATGAGCCCCAGGGGTCCTCATGGCTCCAGTACACATATGTCTGGCATTTTTTTTTTAAAAAGATGGGTCCTGGTGTTCTCAGTTCCTCAAGCTCGAAAGGCAAGCACGTTACAGAGTGAAGCATCTCCCCATCCCCTGACAACTCCCTTTTATTATTAACACTATTTCCCAGTAGAAAGAGTTCAAGCCAAGCTGATCCTGCAGTGTGAGAAGCAGCCATGATCTGGGCCCCAGGTCCAGCCCAGCACTAAGAGAGAGATCTTACACAAAGCTTTCTGTTGAGAGACAAAGACTTAAGGTCAAACTTAGCTGGTAAGATTTAGCCAAAGGAGGTGTAAGCCACACACCTTTTAAAAATTGACCTAGAAAACAGAGTTTCAGAGTCTTGTGCTAGACAATAGGTGATTTATATAAATAAACACAGCCTGCAGAAGTAGGCACTTTGGATAGGGTTTTCTTATCAAGTGGATGATGTCATGTTTGTCTTCCAGTTTTTCCAGCGGTAAGAATGGCCCGGATGATCTCAATAGGCTCACCTGAGCTCTCTCAGTCTCCTGCTAGCCTGAAAATGACCTGACCTTAAGTAGTTCTGTAATAGTTTCAATCCTGCCTTGGGACCAGATATTCATTTTGTCTTGTCGAACTTACAGTGGGGTTGGAGCAGACAGTCATCACTGTCTGCATTAACTCCATCTTTTCCTTAGATTTTTCCTTAGAAATAACCCCAATTCCATTTTGGGAAAGCAGTGATTCTATTTGAAAATAGTCTGCTAGATTCTTTGAAGTGTGATGGGGATAGTTATGACCAATGAAATGTGTGCAGAAGTCCCTGAAGAAGCCTTCTCGTAAAACGAACCTCTAGAGGCAGAGACCTCTACCTTTCATTCTCCTTCATCTTGTGTAGGATGCAGCTAGATCTTCCCTGTCACATTCTGCTTCATGTTGCTTAGGATTCAGGAGATTCATCCCTGACACACTCTCCTTCATCTTGTGTAGGATGCAGGTGGATGTCTGGAAGTGGAGATGCCCCCTTGTTTTTACAGGGCACAAAGGTCCTTGGTAAAGATGCCAGAGAGAAAGTTAGAGGACCTTGGATCCTTCATGACTTCCCATGAGTAGTTATGCCAATGCACATGCCTAGGTAAGGACTTATTGTATAAAAAAGACCCTCTTGCTCTTGGGAGATGGCTGTATAAGCAGGAAGACCAGAACTGAGATCCCCAAAACCCATGTGAATGCTGGGTAGGTGTGGCGGACCACCTGCAATTCCAGTGTCAGAAGGCATGAGATGGGAACTCCTCAAAGCAAATTGTAGCTAATGTCAGCATGCTCTCAGTTGGACTTAGAGATCCTACCTCATTGAATAAGATGGAAGAACAATTGAGGACAATGCCCAGCACCAACCTTGGGTTGGTGCATGCACACCCAATACATGTAAAAACACACATATATACACTGTATACCCTACGTACACACACACATTAAAATAGAAAAAGAATAAAATATCTTTGGTTAGATTATTGTAAATTTTCTCTAATACATATCTTAGTTACTTTTCTATTGCTGTGATAAGACACAATGACCAAGGCAACTTCCAGAAAAGAGTTTATTGGGTTTACAGTTTCAGAGGGTGATTGCATGACCATCATGGCAGGGAAAATCACAGCAGAGAGGCAAGCACAGCTTCAGAGCAGTAGCTGAAAGTTTACATCTAATTCATAAGCACAAGACAGAGAGAAAGTAAGAGAACTAGGGATAGCATGGGCTTTAGAAACCTTAAAGCTCATGTCCCAGCAACACACCTCCTGCAACAAGGCCATACCTTCTAATCCTTCCTAAACAGTTCCACCAATATCAGCCTATATCATGCAAACCACCACAAAGCATAATCTTGTTCTTGTTTATTTATTCATTTGAAGGGAGGATGGTCTCATTTAGACCAGGTTTGCCTTAGACTCACTATGAAGTTGACAATGACCTTGAACTTCTGACCCTCTTTCCTCTACCTCCCCAGTGTTGGGGTTATCGGTATGTGTGATTATGCCCAGTTTGTACAGATCTGGCAGTTGAATGCAAGGCTTCATGCATACTAGGCAAGCTCTCTACCAACTGTGCTACATCCTCCGTAACTGTCTTAGTCATAGTTCTATTGCTGTGAGGAGACACCATGGCTACAACAACTCTTTTTTTCTTTTTCTTTTCTTTTTATTTTTCTCTCTTATATTACATCCCAACCACAGCGTCCTTCCCCTCCCACAAGTCTCTCCCCCCCCCACAACTTCCCCTTTTCCCCAGATCCATCCCCTATCTCCCCTCAGAAAACAGCAGATCTCCCCAGGACACTGTAGTAATGAGGCACAGGCCTGCTTTTCATCCCAGCCACCCTTGGCTATGTCCTGCCGCCTGGCTCCCGGTCACATGGCTAGCTTATACCTGAAATAATTACACAGAAACTATATTCATTTAAAACACTGCCTGGCCCATTAGTTCTAGCCTCTTATTGGCTAACTCTCACATCTTGATTCAACCCATTTTTAATAATCTGTATGTTACCACGAGGTCGTGGCTTACCAGGAAAGATTCAGTGTGTCTGACCTTGCAGCTTCATGGCGGCAGCTCTCTGTCTTTGTCTTCTTCCCAGCATTCTGTTCTCTTTTCCCCGCCTATCTAAGTCCTGCCCTATCAAAAGGCCAAGGCAGTCTCTTTATTTAACAAATGAAAGCAACACAAATGCAGAAGGACTCCTATACCATTTCCCCTTTTTCTGTTTAAACAAAAAAGAAAGGCTTTCATTTTAACATAGTAAAATTACATATAACAAAACAGTTATCAAGCAAGAATTACAGTTACAATATTTGTATCTATTTTATCTTTTATCATAACAAAGGAAAACAATAACTATAATTATCTATCTATTCTTCAACTCCATCAAAGACTCCAGAAGGATAAAATATTACCTAAGTAAACAAGAAGTAAGCAACCTGTAAAACTCTAGAAATGACAGAGACATCTCACTGCCTGTACAGTCACCCAAAGTTCTTCTGTACCATTGGGGCATCCATCTTCAGCCTTCAGGCCCATAGTATCCAGCAGACATTTTTATGAAGCAGGAAATTTTAAAGACAGTTCAGTCACTTTCTTTTGTATCCTGCAGAATGTCTCACAGACTCTTTCATGAATCAGGAACCCCAAAGGATCATTTCACCTTTAGGCAAGTTCAGCAGTTCTCTTTCTGCAGGCTCTTTGTGTCCAGTTTTGCAACAGTCCAGATAAGAGCAGTTTCTTGCCCAAATGGCTAACCAACTCCATAAGGAGCCTCTTTGATGCCCATCTTCCTCTTGAAGTAGATTGGTGGTGCCAGGAGCAGACATGTCTCGTCATGTAAGGCCCAAAGTTATTAAAACATTAAAATGCCATATTCTGTCATCTTTGAAGGATATGAAGAATGCCTATCTAACTGAAATATATCTCTTTATATCTAGAAAATCTAACTAACATGACTACAAGCTTGATTATTATAGATGATTATCTATTAACAACCTATATTTCCTAATTATACATTACATTTTTAAATGAACTACACAATCACAATACCTTAATCAAGATCAGAAATACATATACATATAACAAAATTGACCTTAAATTTATATCAACAAAGCAAAATCCATACCAATGCAAATTATTCATATCTATGTCATATCCCTCTTTAAATGTAAAAGAACATTTATAAACAATATTTGGGAATATGGGCGCAGTTATTTCTCTCCAAACTGCTTCATGCTGTATGGGGGCACTGTTAATCAGGTCTTTCATGGTGTATCCCATGTGCTAGGTTCTGAAGGTGTTTAATGTGACCTTTCAGGAGGCCGGGCTCCATGAAACCATATTATTGGTTTGGAAGCAATCCACAGGTTTTCATCCTCTGTGAAAACAAAAGAAGAACCTCTTTTCCAAAGCATCATATCCTTAGACCCAAATTTGGAAGTCATGATACCTTTAGAACATACATGCTGGTTTGGCTTAGCAGCACACACAATGAAATGTCTCTCTGCAGTTATCTCCTTCACAGTCAAAAAAATTAAAGAAAACACAATAAAATACATAATCCAGACATTCTGTGAATTTTCCATTTTTACGTGGCTTATTTTTATTTTATTTTTTAATCTATAACTATCTGAACTCTGTTTCTTTATAGACTTTACCCTTTTTTTAAGCATTAACTTTATTTCATGACTCTCTATTCTCTTTTTATTTCTTTTCTCTTTTAAGCCTACTATGTAGCTTTATTCAACAGTGTGACCCATTTAGAGGTTTTTCATGTCTGAATCTGTCCTATTGTGAATCTGTAATTCTTTACTATCCAGGAGCACTTCTTAAAATGCTAAGCACTTCTTAAAAACTGAAGTTGAGCCATGTACGGGTAATACGGTACTACCTGTTTCCTGTCTAGTCTAAACCTTAATTGTGCTGTTATTATGATAATTATGATAGTTCCTGCCTGAGATTAGCACAGTTCAGCATGGCAGAGCTGCTCCTGCCTCAGAGCTCTTTGGTGCCCTTCCAGGCACAGAGCAGTCCACATTGCCATCAAGCAAGCTATAGCACTTTAGTCACAAACTCCATCCAAATTCTCTGTCTCCTGCAAGAGACAGAGGTTGCGCTGGCAGAAAGCCGGCATTTTAAAACCGCCATGGCTTTTTTACTGTTGCTGCTGCTCTGGATTTTGGCTCCACCTCTCTTCAATTTTAAATTGGTTGATGTACCATTTCTGCTAGCTCTGGGGACGCCAGGCAGGAGCTGTGCTCCACAGTCCAACCCAGAGAATGAGCGTGCAACATATAAAAGCTTTTTATCCAAGCTACAGTCAAATCTGTCACACAGAGCACTGCACAGCCTGGAAACATCTCTGTTTATGGTGGCAGAAATCCACCATGCTCTCCCATCTGCTTAAGCTTGATCCTGCCGTCTGCCCAGGCAGGAAGAGCTGAGCCATTGGCATGGTCTCAGAGTACTTTCTTCCCGATCCTGAGTGGACACACAAACATCCAGGCCCATAAAAGCCATTGAAATGCTTCATAGCCGGAGTTTGCGCTGGCAGCACAGCCCAGGAAGCCCCCTTTTAAAACCACGCGGCTTTTTTTTGTTATGGCTGCTGAGTCAGGAAATTCTCTCTGAAAGGAGCTATGGCATGCTGCCAGCTATGCTAAACTCTATATTTGTGTCTAGAATTCCTTTTAAAGCCCTCTCAGGTTTTATATGGAGTTAGTCAGACACGTTGGGCAGCCAATTTGTAGTAATGAGGCTACACCAGGACACTAACCTAACATGGCATAACAAGCTACAGTAAGACCAGGCACATATCATCACATCAAGGCTGGATGAGACAACCCAGCAGGAGGAGAAAAAGGGTCCCACAAGCAGGCAAAAGAGTCAGAGACAGTGCCTCCACTGTTAGGAATTCCACAAGAACACCAAGCTACTCAGTCATTAGCACATACGCAGAGGACCTAGGTCAGACCCCTACAAGCTTCCTGATCTCTGTGAACCCCCATGAGTCCCAGTCAGTTGATTCTGTGGGCCATGTTCTTGTGGTGTCTCTGACCCCTTTGGTTCTTCCAATCCTGCCTCCCCTTCATCCACAGGACCCCCTGAGCTCTACCTAATGTTTAGCTGTAATGTTTGACTCTGCATCTGTGCCCATCAGTTCCTGGATGAAGTCTCTCTGGTCTCTTTGATAGCAATTCTGCTAACTCCAGTTCCAGAACACTCTGCAGGCAGGACTAACTGTAGCTCTAAGGTTCTGTGGCTGAGTTGATGTCCTAACCCTTTTACTTGAGGCTGTACCTGGTTACAGAAGATGGTTGGTTCAGGCTCTGTGTCCCCTATCACTAGACTTCCTCTGATAGATTCCATGGAGTTTCAATTGCACTAGCTTTCCACCTTACTCCTGAAAAGGGAGTCTCTCAACTCCCTCCAGCCCCTACCTCATCTTCCTGCTCCCAACCCCACCTGCTCCAAGTCTACCCATAAATTCTATTTTCCCTTTCCAGGGAGATCCTTGTGTGTACCCTTAACCCCTTGTCTTAGGGTTTCTATTGCTGTGAAGAGATGCTATGACCATAGGAAAACATTTAATTAGGTGACTTAGAGTTCCGAGGTTCAGTCCATTATCATCATGGTGGAACATGGTGGCATGCAGGCAGACATGGTGCTAGAGAAGGTAACAGAAAGTGAACTGATACTGGGTGCAGCTTGAGCACAGGAGACCTCAAAGCCCTCCCCTAAAGTGACACAGTTCCTCCAACAAAACCATACTTACTCCAACAAAGTCATACTCCTTAATAGTGCCACTCCCTATGAGTTTATGTGGGCTAATTGCATTCAAACTACCATAGCCCTCTTTGTTACTTATCCTGTCTGGATCTCACCACAAAAGCTCTTACAAAGGAAAACATTTACTTAGGTGGCTTATAGGTTCAGAAGTTTAGTCCATTATTGTCATGTCAGGAAGCATAGCAGGAAGCAGGTAGACAGGGTGCTGGAGAAGGAGCCAAGAGTTTTGCATCTGGATCAGCAGGCAGCAGGAAGAGAGTGATATTTGGCCTGGCTTGAGCTTCTGAAACCTCAAAGCCCACTTCCAGTGACACACTTCCTCCAACAAGTCCACACCTGCTCCAATGAGGCTCTATGTCCTAAATCTTTCAAATAATGCCATTCCCTATGAGCCTATGGGGGGGTCACTTTCTTTCAAACCACCAGGCACCAAGCATAGTCTTGATTGATCCAGTGGGCATTTCTTTCAGTTCCAATTATATGATATAATATTTATGTATTGTCAGAAGAACACATCTTAGATTATATTTCTCACACTAATGCAAACACACAATAAATAAAATTTTAATGCCTTTTCACACAGAATGGGAACAGGGAAGTCCATGTTTTGTAAGCTGTGAAGGTCATTTTTTTCATTTCAAAAGGATTTTTTTCTCATTTCTTCTTGTTCATTTTTCTCTCCACAGTTTTCCATCTGTGGATAAAAGGATATACATCTGCACTCAAAAGGAGAGAGAGAGGGTGAGAAAGAGTAGATTTGATGCACATGTGGGGCCCAATGTCTGGCACACCTACTCCAATGAGGCTCTATGTCCTAAATCTTTCAAATGATGCCATTCCCTATGAGCCTGTTCTTGGTTCCTGGGAGCCTGTTTTCATTCCTCTCACTTCAGCTGTGTGCTCCCAGCCTCCTGCACAATGCACTCTTCCCCCACTTTGCTGGGCAGAACACTGGAATTATGAAAGCAGCTTCCCTGCAGAATGGAGTCTGCTATCATCTGCAGAAGCTATCATTTCTACCTGAATTTAATTAAGACCCAGGGCTCCCTTTCCAGCCATTACAGCGCTATCTTGGCCTCTCTCTCTTCTAATGATTTCCTTCTGTAGAACTGTTTGTAAAACTCATGCTCCAAACACAACAAGCAGAGCACTTGGCACTTCTATTAATTCAAAGACCCAATTAGCCAGTTCTCATTGGAAGAATCATCACAATTTCAGGCTGGCTTGAGTTTTCTGTTGTGCAGATTTTTTCCCCAGCCTTACGGTAACTCCTTTATATATTTGTGAGTGAAGAAAGCCATTGGTTATTAGAAAACTGTGTATTTACTCATTATATTACACTGTGCCACATCAGAGGGCATGGGGATTTTGTAGTACGTTACAAAAGTGTCAAATATAATTTATATGTAAATATCCCATACAAAGGGTTCCTTGTATTTTTTTTTCTACTTCACACAGAAGATACCCACAGTGTGAACCAAGACAGGCAGAATGATAGATCTCACGGCAACGAGAAAACACATGTATGCAAGGTTGCCAGAGGGAAGATGAAAAAACGTACTTAGATTCTGTCTAAGAAATATGAGGGTTTCTCTTCTTGAGCAGACAGAGATGTATGGTCCAGCCCCTCTGGTGCTAAATATGCTCATTTCCTACCTGTTTCTCCATGCCTGGGATGGAAGTTACAGAGGAACTGCAGAAATGCGTGGCAGGAGGGGAAATTTGTAGGCAAAGATGTTTATGGAGGAGAGGGGAGCAGTGTTGCTGGGGAGGTGTGGATTTGTCGAGAGGCGTAGACAGAGATGAATTCAGGGTTGAAAACTGCAAGCCAGAGACTGAGAGGTGGCAATTCAGAGAGCATCTAGCCTGTCCCTGACCAGGTTCACATCAAGAAGTGTGAGGGGACTGGATGGATCTTCAGCTCCTCCCTGTGAAGGAGTTACACATGGACGACTGTGGTTATTCCTGTCCTGGTTTCTCTGCCAGAACTTTGTATGCAGTGTTGGAAAGTTCACCACGTCATCCATGAGATGAAATGCAGAAAGTACGATGGGTTGCTCATCCGCTCTACTCACGTTGGGTAACCTGCCTGATGGGGATGATGCCCTGGGTGCTGGGAAAGGATAAAAGCAGAAATTGCCTTCATCTTAGTATCCATGGCAGCCATGATCATCAATCACAACTTTGTTTCCTGGCCACTTTAGATGAAATCTGAGGTCCTTATCACGGTGCTTACCAAGTCCCATACAGTCTGACTCCTGAACATCCCCTGCCCTTACTATGTCTCTTATATCGTCACTCCTTTCTCTCTCAACTTTCTCACGTCTCATATGTTGGGTCTGTGCGCTTCCTTAATGCTCCAGGTGTGTTCTGTCAGGACTGGTGCTTTGTCTGTTTTGGTCTCTGTCTCACCCTGAGACCTCTTCCACCTCTTCTCACTCACACCCCTGGCATGCTCATATGAATTCTAACCTGATGCTCAACTTCAAAATCCTGTACTGCTCTTCTAGAAGACTTGAGTTCTGTTCCCAGCACCTATGTCAAGTGACTCACAACTGTTTTTAATTCCAGCTTTTGGGGTCTTCACAAGTACCTGCACCCAAGCACATATACCTTTAAGGTAAAATAAACCTTAAGAAAATAAAACTTAAAATAAATTTACGCCAATCATATTCTGATCTATTACTTTCTATTCCCATACCTTTCCCATATTGCGTTGATCCCTTCTAGCATATTACAAAATTCTGTTCAGTTTAATAACTTTGGCTTATTGTGGTTCTCCTTTCTATAATATAAATTTCATGAGGGCAAAGATCTTTGTTTCATTTACTGACCGTCCTTCCTTAAGCAACCAGGGAAGTATCCTACACAAAGGAGGAATTTAGTAAATATTTAAATGGAACAGACAGAAAACAGTGCATAACATTCTAGGCTTACATGTGTGTTAATATGTGCATGTATTTATATAAATACACATATGTAGGTCTGTGAGTAGTAAGTTATGTGTTCACACATGCACCAGCAATTCAAAAGTTCAGCCTACCAAATTTGTAAATAAATGTGACTATCAGGATCATGGGATTTTGTAGTAAGAGGTGCGAGGGCTGCATTCCCGGCGCCTGGTTAGCTTATACCTGAAATAATTATAGAGCAACTGTATTTATTTAAACTTTGTCTGGCCCGTTAGTTCTAGCCTCTTTTTGGCCAACTCTTACATCTTGATTTAGCCCATTTTTAATAATCTGTATTTACCACGAGGATGTGGCTTACAGGCATGAGTCTAACCATTGTCCATCTTGGACTGGAGAAGCATGGCATCTCTCACATTGTCTTCTCTCTCCCAGTCTTTCATTCTATCTACTCCACCCACCTAAGGGCTGCCCTATCAAAAGGCCAAGACAGTCTCTTTATTTAACCAATAAAAACAATACACAAACAAAAGACCCTCCTACACCAGGATTTGGGGTAAATTGAATTTGTTTTACCAATGATGGTTCATGTTGCCTAATCTATGTACAGAATAAACAGTCTTATAATCTCTAAAAAATACTTACAAAATAGTAGGCCTTCTGGAATATTTACTCAGACTTGATTTCATCAGACTGGTTGAATCAGGCAGTAGAATTGGCTTTTTTTTTTTTTGAGACAGTTAATTGTGGTTTCATGAGAAAGTCTCCTTGGGGAAATCAGTTCAATGAGCTCTGTGGGACTCTGAGGTCTGGGAGCTTCTGGGCATGGAGGACACACCGAGTCTCTATGGCCTTCCTGATTCTGCATTGAGCATGCTCTTGAATTGGAGCCCCTGTGAGCACCAGACCAAGTCAAATTAGCTTGCATCTGTCTCCTTTTTAGCTAAATATCACACATTTTAGCTTATTTGGAATTATTAAATTTTATTTTTGTGCTATTATTTATATGGCTTCCGCATATTTTTATTTTCTTGCTTAGAAATTCAGACAAGTGCATTATTAAAAATGCAGACATGGTGCTGTAGAGATGACTCAGGAGTGAAGAGGACGTACTAAAGTTGCAGAGGACCCTGGGTCAGTTTCCAGCATCCACACAGGGACTCACAACTGTCTCTTATCCCAGTTCAGAGCCTGTATCCTGTAGTATATACAAACTAATACAGGCACACACACACACAAAATTTTAAAAAAGACTTTTAAAATGAGATATAAATGAACAAAAATTAATAAAAATGAAACAAATGAAGTTTCCAAGCAGTAGATATAGCCATGTTTAATATTTTGCAATTTCCTTTGTTATTGGAGGTGCAGATCCAATTTTATTTAAAATATCATTCAATAATCTCTTTAAAAATTGTTGACAGTGGTTTCTGTCCTGCCCAGTCCCACAGCTGTTAAGTCCCAAAGAAATACACAGAGGTCTACATTAATCATAAACTGGTTGGCTTATTAGCTCAGACTTCATATTAACTCTTACATCCTACATTAACCCATACTTGTCTGTGTTAGCCATGTAGCTTGGTACCTTTTATCAGTGAGGCATTCTCATCTTGTTTCCTCTGCATCTGGGTTACGACTGAAGACTGAGCCTTTCCTCTTCCCAGAATTCTCCTGTTTTTGTCGCCCCACCTCTACTTCCTGCCTGGTTGCCCACCTATACTTCCTGCCTGGCTACTGGCCAATCAGTGTTTTATTAAAATACAATACAAGTAACAAATCTTTCCAGGGTACAAGACCATTGTCCCATAGCAAAACATCAAAGTGATGGAAGAATTTTTAGATTACTGAAAATTTTAAAACTCATGCTTTATTTAGTTCTTATATTTTATTATGTGGATTTTGCACAAAGCAGTCTCTGTTCCATACTGCAACATTTAGGTGATTTTCCCAAATGTCTTCTGGTATAAATGATGTTTCAATGACAATCCATGAATGCATATCTTCTGTTGTTAAAATCCTAGAAGGGGAGTCACTTAGTTGAGGGTGTATGTCACTGTGACTGTTTTCAGAAATAGTTCAATAAATTTGTGCTCTTTCAGCTTATTTTCACTATGCCTACTTGAGTGTTTCCTTGCTCTGAATAAATATTACCATCAAGAAAATTGAATAAATATTGCCACCAAGAAAAATAGATCTTTTTTTCCTTAAGAGATGAATCTTGAAATCCTTCCTGTAGATACTAGAATGAATAATCCAACTATGACTCTTCATGAAGCATGCTGCATTCTTGGTGGGGAAGGGACAGTTCTTTATGTGTCCAGGAGCTGCTTCCTATCAGGAAAGGGCATTTGAGGATAAACTCCAACAACCTTCTTTCTTCATTAAGGAACTTATTAGACTTTGAGTTAACTCCCCAGCTCTGTCTTCTTGGACGCCTGATGAAGCTCAGAGGTCAACTATACTACTAAGCAACACTGACCAGATCAAAGCTTCCACCCAGTCAAGACATGTGTAGGTCTTGGAGCAGCCATGGATGAGCTATAGTTGTATGATAGGGAGCAACATCTTATGGTACTTCTGTGTGTGAGAAGGCTGACCATGAGGCATGTGTCTTGAGTGGAACCTGGGCTCTCACAAAGAGAACATTTGCTCCCAGCTTTTCCTGTAGTCTGGGGAGAGCCAGGGGTATCCAGGAGCTGTGTTATGAATCTCCACACTTAATTGGTACCCCAAAGATGATCCCAGTATTGTTACATAGTGACAGTTATCAGGACCCCAGTGCTAAGTCTGTTACTCAAGTAACAGAGCTCAAAGCCTTGAACTTAGTGTCCTTTCTTGTCTAACAGGGGCAGTAATGGTATACATTTGCTGGATAATGAGGCTAGTGAGAGATCTTGTCTTCAAAGGAGGGACGATGCTCATGACACCCAGAAAACAGTGCTGAGAGTTGTCCTCTGGCCTCCATATGCAAAAATACATGCAGGCATGTGCTCCAATCCTTGTACACACACACATGCACACAGACATAGACAAAGAAGAGTAATGAGATATTACAGTGAGGGCTGTGCAATCAATCTGCCTCAAAGGACTCTGGTTGGCTGATGCTGTTCTGCCACCCACCAACATTTTTTCTCCTTGTGTTAGAAATGACTTTGTTTCATAGCAAGGAATGTTAGAATTACTTTTATAAAACTATAAACTGTGATTTAGGTATAAAAGAAAACAATACGGTAGAAAACAATTTTTTTAAGAATTTGAATTAATATAAATGCTAGTATTACAGTCTGAAAAAAATCCAAAAGTTGATATTTTTTGAGATTAAAAAATTGTTACAGCTGGGCGCACACCTTTAATCCCAGCACTCAGGAGGCAGAGACAGGTGGATCTCTGTAAGCTCGAGGCCAGCCTTGTCTACAGAGCGAGTTCCAGACCAGCCAAGGATGCCCAGAAAGACCCTGTCTTGAAAACGAGCAAACAAAATTGTTACTTAAAAATTCCACACACGTATATATTGCATGTGGAGCATTGCCCCCCATACCCTCATATCCTCTCTTTTATCAATTCTTCCTTTCTCTCGTTAGTCCCCTTTGTCCCCTAAAAGTGATTTCATATCTACTTTATAGGAATACATGATTCCAGTCACTCAGGTATTAATACCAACAGCCAAGAAAGGGGACCTCGTAATATTAAAATGTCCCTGTGCTGCTACAGGAGCTCTTTCCGCTCCTTCAGCCAATAGCCTTTAAGATACCAGCCCACTGGGGCGTGGTCTTTTTCATTTTTAAAAGTGGCGGCAGTCCTCCGCGCTCTCTTGCTTCCGGGTCCCATTCAGACTGCTAGACTCTCTGTTTCCTGTTTGCGACAAGAGGACTGTGGTGTAGGACAGTGTTCTGTAAGTTTTTCTCCTCCAATAAATAACCCTTTTTAATCCAAACTGGTGTGGGATTGTTTTGCGGCTTTACTGTGCGGTCCAACAGAGGAGGCAAAGTGATTAAGCAGTCCATGGGACCTCTCCTAGCCAAACATCTGACAGTGGATTTATATGTATAATATGCAAAGAGCTCAAAAAAACTAAACAGCAAAATAATTATACAAACCAATCAATCAGTGGTCCAATATACTGGACAGTTCAAAAAATATGGAACAGAGATGGTCAATACACATCTGGAATTCTTGGTGAGCCTTAGATAGGCAAGGGTGCCCCTGATTTGGCAGTAGAGAACCACTGGCAGTGGAGCTTGTTTTAGTTTTAAAGATTTGTTGGCTGTATTGCATGAATCTTCTAGACATCCCAGATAGGTTGCATTTTAGGAGCACAATCAGACACAGGGAAAGAGCAGAAAAAGAGGAAGGAGATGAAGAGCTGGAGGGAACCTCAATCAATGATACAACATATTCAGGCAAAGAATTTCTCAGCCTTCATTGTAACTCAGAGCAAATACCAAGTGTATGCTCATTTTATTGACAGGAGACCAGAGAGACAGATACACAAATTCTCCAGCACCTCTAGGCTGACAAGATATGACTTCCCTTGCTCTCTGGACTGGAGAATTCGGGGGAGGCTCCATGTACCTCCTGTTCATCTCTTACAGGTCTTTATGGAACTGTTCTTCTCCACAGGGCCCTCTTCTTGAACTGAGTGGATTGGGATGCACAGGTACAGTGCTTCCCAAAGACCATAAGCTTAATGGTAAGCTCCTCATTCTTGGGACTCTAAGAAAGCCTGCACATACACCAGCAGGAAAGGGTGGGTGGTCTTGGCTTTGTTTCTTGGAGACTCTGAATAGTGCAGAATAATGCAAGTGCTTCAGCTGCTCCAAGCTTGAGTCTCCCCATGATACCTTTGGGTCTCTTTGACTTCCTTAAAGGCCCACCAATCAGTAGCAATGTGCACTCATGATGGCTTCTCTAGGCACCATTCTTGTAGCCTAAGTGGTGTCTTGACTGTTAGTAGGCTTTGCTTAGGAAAATGATTGTTCTTGCCTTTGGAGTAGAGAGAGCTTCCTCTGAAGTGTTTGTGAACTGCTACCAAGTTAGGATGCTTTAGGCAAGTCCTATGCCTAGCATGTTTTTCTGCTATGAAAGGAATCTTTTAGGTCCTTAACTTTACTGGGCCAAGGCTGCATCGTTCTTCATGTTTCCTTGATTCCCAAGACTGTTTTAGGGTTCATTTGCCATGGGCCCCATGAATCCCATCTCTTTGACTCTTTACTATCCCCAGGGGACTGGGATCTTGTCTGCATTATTTATCCCTGAATCTGCTTCATTTCCAATAACATCTGAAGAATGGGCAACACAGAGTTGAAACTCTCCTTTTGGAAAAATTTAGCCACGCACATGACACTTTGGAAAGATCTATAAGATCAAAGACACCGTGAAGCTAACCAAGCAGAAGGCACAGAGCTCATCACATAAAAGTTCCTCTCGGTGCTTTAGTCCAGCAAGAACCTTCATCTCTACTATGAAACTTTGCCTTGGGCAATTCAGGCAGCATTTGGATGCTTCCAGCATTTGTGATCTCCTCTCACATCAAATGCCAAGTTAGCATTTTTGGAAGATGAAATGATAGATGATATGCTGAGAGATATAGATGGATGATGGTGGGTGAAGTGTATGTATGACATTGATGGATGGATAGATTGATGGGTGGGTGGGTAGATCAATGGGTGGATGAATAGAAGGTAGGTAGATGTGTGCATGGGTGGATACATGGATGGGTAGATGGATGTATGGATGTCTGGATGCATCAATAGGTGCATGGATGGTTGGATTTATGTATGCATGGATAGGCTGGTGAATAGATTGGCGAGTGGTTGGCTGCCTGGTAGAATAGATGGATGGGTGGATATGTTTTATTGAGGAAATTCTCTGGACTAGGCCCTACAGGGAAATGGTGAGAAAAAAAACAAATTCCTCCCCTCTAAGAAAGAGATACATTCTAAGAGAAAAGGCTGAAATTTAAATAAATAGGCATTTAATACAATGCCAATTGTGATTACTGCTACAGTCTAAGCCAGGTAGAGTAGTCAGGAGGGGGAAACTCCTTTAAATAGACTAGGAGAAAAGGACTTTGTTGAGCTCTGAATAAAATGAAGGAGGGAGCAATGTGAACATCTTAAAGAACAGGCTCTTAAAGAAGAAACAGAGCAAAGGCTCTGGGTAGGAAGGCATGGGGTGGGGTACCTGGAAGTGCAAAAAGAGGGAAAGATCAAGTCCAGCTTCTGGAAGGCTTTGAAAGTCACATGAGATGTTAATCACTCCTTCTAGGGCAAAAAGGAAGCCACTGAGGGGAGCAAGATGCTGTGGACCGCTGTTCTGTAGAGAGAAGCCTCCAGAGGAGGATGGAGGTGCAGACATCAGTGAAGAGGTGACCTACCACTAAGGAGGACATTTGTCTCCTCAGCCTGCACCTCTCTTCTGGATGCTCCCTGGTGGAAAGCCATCCTTGTCCATAGAAGATGGATGTGTCCCTGACCTGACACTGGCTCTCTGTTGGTATGACTGTGTGATAAGCTCTCTAAGATGAGAGTGGGTTTCCGGTGAGATGGCGGTGGGGTTCCAGTGAGAAGGCAGTGGGTTTCCAGTGAGAAGACAATGGGGTTCCAGTGAGATGGCAGTGCGTTTCCAGTGAGAAGACAGTGAGTTTCCAGTGAGATGGCAGTGGGTTTCCAGTGAGATGGCAGTGGGGTTCCAGTGAGATGGCAGTGGGTTTCCAGTGAGAAGATAATGGGTTTTCAGTGAGATGGCAGTGGGTTTCCAGTGAGAAGACAGTGACTTTTCAGTGGGCTTCCAGTGAGATGACAGTGGGTTTCCAGTGAGATGATTGTGTGTTTCCAGAAGCTTCTCAGATGAAAATGTCAGTGTGAATCTTAGTCCTGAATCTTCAGCACACTGGATATTACACTTCTAACTCCCCTTCCAGTAAAATTCATCTCTTCTCCGGGCATAATGTGGCTGAATTGGTGGGTTGGCCCATCTTAGCTACTACCAGGGCCCCTCCTTCATCTGGTTGGTACTGGGTCCATGAGTTCTTGGAGATCCCCATTTCTGATCATTACCCCCAAAGGGGTACAGTTTTATGATGTGGGATTCCCCTCTGCATGCTGTGAATAACATTGGTTAATAAAAGAACTGTCTTGGGCCTGTGCAGGGAATAGAGGTAGGTGGGGAAGACTAAACTGAAAGGAGGCAGACTCAGAAAGAATCCATGGAGCCGCTGGAGACAGATCCACTGAAACTTTTCTGGTAGGCCATGACCTCATGGTGATGCACAGATTAATGGAGATGGGTTAAATTAAGATGTAAAAGTTAGCAAATAAGAAGGTAGAGCTATTGGGCCAACCAGTGATTTAAATAATATGGTTTCTGTGTGATTATTTTGGGCTGAGCAGCTGGAAATGAACAAGTGGCCTCCTTACAACAAATTGGTGCCCACATGGCCAACTAAATCCACATAAAACCTTAGAGGGCTTGGAAAGGAATTTTGGACACTAAAAAACAAAGTTTAGCCATATTTATTTTCCCACAATGGGCTTTGGTTGCTGGTAGCATGCTGTGACTCCTTTAAGAGAGCTTTTCCTAATTTAGCAGTAGCAGAAAGCCACGGTTTCAAAATGGCGACTTCCTGGTTTGCCAGCATGAATGGCTCTGGCTCTTTTGGGAGGTTCGGCTATGGTGCTTGTATGCCCACTTGGGAGAGTAGTTGAGACCATACCCACAGCTCAGTGCCACCCCCCTGCCTAGGCAGGCAGCAGGATCAGGACTGCTAGGAGTACACAGGCGGGAGAGCATGGTGGGTTCCTGCTGCCATACACAGAGTTATATGCAGGCCACACAGTGCTCTGCATGGCATATTTAGCTATTGAAAGGGTTTATGTGCTGCATGCTCATTCTCAGAGTTAAAGTGCTGAGCGCAGTTCCTACCTGGAGGTTCCAGAGTTGGCAGTAATGGTACCTCCACCATTTTGAAAGTGGAGAGAGGCGGAGCTAGCATCCAGAGCCACTGCAACCAAGCTGCTTACCCTTTTAAAAAGCTCTTCAAGACAGTGAAGAATTACAGATACACAATGGGACAGATTCAGACATAAAAGACCTATTGGATAAACATACATAGGCTTGGGAGAGAGAAGGAAAAGAGTATAGAGAGTTGGAAAAGAAGTAATTTTTTTTTAAAAAAGGTAAAGTTTTTAAAGAGACAGACTACAGACCATCATAGATTAAAAGGAGTAAAAAAAAATAATAAGTCACATAAAGATAAAATGTAACAGAGACTCTAGATTATGTACATTATTGTGTTTTCTTTGAATTTTTGACTATTAAAGTAATGTTAAAAATGTAATAAGAGACATTTCATTATATGGGCTGCTAAGCTAAACAAGCATAGATATTTTAAAGGTTTCTTGACTTCAAAATTTGAGTCTAAGGATAAGTTACTTTGGAAAAGAGGTTCTTCTTTTGTTTCTACAAAGGATGAGAACCTATGGATTTGTTTCAGGTTAATGTGGTTTGATGGACCAAGACCCCCTGAATGGTCACCTTAAACAACCCCCCCAAATTATTTTGCCCAACAAATGCAGGAAGCAGCTTAGAAAAAACTATGCCCATATTCTCAAATATTGTCTATAAATATTTGCTTACATTTAAAGGGGGATATGCTATAGAGATGGATACTTTTCATTGGTATTGATCTTGCTTTATTGATACAAAATTAAGGTCAATTTTGTTATATGCATGTTTCTGCTCTTGATTAAGGTATTGTGTTTGTGCAACTTTTTAAATAATGTATAATTAAGAAATACAGGTTAATAGATAATCATCTATAATAGTCAAGTTTGTAGTCATGTTAGTTAGGTTTTCTAGATATATAGAGATATATTTTCATTAACCAGGCATTCTTCAAGTCTTTCAGAAACCTTCAGAATATGGCATTTAAAATGTTTAAGAACTTAAGAATTTTCATGACAGTGTTGCTCCTGGCAGCACCAATCTACTTCAAGAGGAAGATGGGCATCAAAGAGGGTCCTCATGGAGTTTGTTAGCCATTTGGGCAAGAAACTGCTCTTACTTGGACTGTTTGATGAACTGGACATGCAGAACCCACAGAAAAAATGACTGCTGAACTGGCCTAAAGTTGGGACAATCCTTCAGGGTTCCTGCTTCATTAAAGAATAGAAAGAGTCTGCCAGACATTCTGCAGGACACAGAAGGAAGTGACTGACAAACTGCCAACATAGGTGGAACTATCTTTGAGATTTCCTGCTTCATGGAAAATTGTGCTGGACACTATGGGCCTGTAGGCTGAAGATGGGTGCCATAATAGTACAGAAGAACTTTGAGTGACTGTCAAGATAGCGAGATGCCTCTGTCAATTCCAGAGTTTTGGAAGTTGCTTACAATACACTTCCTGTTTACTTAGGTAATATTCTATCCTTCTGGAGTCTTTGATGGAGTTGAAAAATTGATAGTTATAATTTTCCTTAGTTATGATAAAAGATAAAGTACATATAAACATTGTAACTGTAATTCTTGCTTGATACCTGTTTTGTTATATGTAATTTTACTATGTTAAAGTTGAAACCTTCCTTTTTATTTAAACTGAAAAGGGGAGGTGATGTGGGATTCCCCTCTGTATGCTGTGAATACCATTGGTTAATTAAGGAACTGTCTTGGGCCTGTGCAAGGAATAGAGGTAGGTGGGGAAGACTAAACTGAATGCTGGGAGAAAGAAGGCAGAGTCAGAAAGAAGCCATGGAGCCATTGGAGACAGATGTGCTGAAACTTTGCTGATGGGCCATGACCTCGTGGTGATGCACTGATTAATGTAAGTGGGTTAAACTAAGATGTAAGAGTTAGCAAGTAAGAAGGTAGAGCTAATGGGCCAAGCAGTGATTTAAATAATACGGTTTCTGTTGTGATTATTTCAGGGCTGAGCAGCCGGAAATGAACAAACAGCTGCCTTATGACAGTTTTAAGTGAAAAGAGTTTAACCTTTCATTAGCGCTTGTAATTTGCTTCAATGAATGACATAGCTCTAAAAGGTTAATCTCCAACTCTAAAAGTCAAAATGGAAGTTGATTCTACTTCGACCAATTAGTATTCTGTTTCCACCCTTCTAGACAGGTGGCTGGTGGAGAACTGAATGTGCTTGTCTTCCCAGCAGAGTTATCCTTAGTAGGGCTGGGCACATGGTCGTGTGCAAGGGAAGGGGCTGTGGAATAATCCTTGTGTTTTGTTTTTCAAGACAGGGGGTTTCTCTGTGTAGCCCTAGCTGTCCTGGAACTAGCTTTTGTAGACCAGGGTGGCCTTGAGCTCACAGAGATCTGCCTGCCTCTGCCTCCCAAGTGCTGGGATTAAAGGTGTGAGCCAGCACTGCCAGGCGTCAAATAATCCTTTTGTACACCTTGAAGATGTGTTGCTCTCATTGGTTTAATAAAGAGCTAACTGGTCAATGGTTCGGCAGGAAGAGGTTAGGTAGAAGAGCCAGACTGGGAGAACACTGGGAAGGAGGGCAGAGTCACCAGGAGATGCAGAGAGAAGGGAGATGAACACGCCATGTTAAAGATAGGTACTCAGCCTTGTGGTAGAGCATAGATAAGAACTATGGGTTAATTTAAGTTGTAAGAGCTAGTTAGTAATTAGCCTAAGTGGTGGCACAAGCGTTTATAATTAATAATAAGTCGCTAGGTCATTTATTGGGGAGCCAGAGGCCCCAATGAAAAACTTGCCTACTGGATTTCTTGTTGCTCATGTGACCAACCTTGATTCTCATATGATCACCCTTGTTATTCATGTGACCACCCTTAAGAATCACATGAAAATGCAATATTGTGTTCCTTTGCTGTCCCAGTGATCCTCTAATGAGGTGGGCAGAACACTTGGTAACTGTCAAAATCCAAGTCAATAGCAGTAAGAAGATTGGACGTTCCTGGAGGCCACATCCAAGGAAGACTAGAGTTATGGAAAAACAAAGGGCTTCTAAGAGACCCAGTCTCCCGGGAGCCAGCTATATATTAGAGACTCAGAGAGGTCAGCAAGTAATTTGAAATCTGAGCTCCTTCCATTATCTATAGTCCTCTGGCTGCCCACAGCTGACCTCCAAGGTCAGGGTTAGATTTTTAAGTTCTTTCTCCGTTGTTTCAATAAATTGCAGTAAAATCACTGTCCACCAGGTGGCGATGTTTTCATTTGGAAAAAACTGGAGAGGGCCTTAACTTTGTTAAAGGATGTTGCCTGGATTCTCTGATCTCTGCCTAAGCTTGGCTTGATAGCTAATAAAGGGAAAAGGGCTTACGCAGTTTTCCTTTTTAAAATTTATCTTATGATACTATCTACAGTTTCTGCCATGCCAAGCCTGTGATATTTATTTCTGCTGCAGTGGCAATGCAAACTGCACACATGGAAGAACATCTATATTATTAGAGGCATCCTCTCCAGTCAGAGCTGTGCAGAAAGAGCCCAATAGAAGGAGGCCCATGTTACTAGGTGGCCAGGAACCACGCCGAGACAGAGGGAAAGGACATATGCCGTTCCTTGCTTGCTTCTCCTGGCTTCCCAGGATCCATGGATTCAGATCTGCTGCGGCAGACCTGTTTGTGAGAAATCCAGCATGGAGGAGCCATTTCTAGAAGATTTGTTGTTCCAGCCTGTCCACCCAGAGGTGCTTAGCCCAAGAGCACACACCTAGAGGAGTATGGCTTCCCCAGAAGAATTTTGGTCAGGAATAGACACAGGGGTGGGATGGGCTTGAGGAAAGTGGGGGAAAGCAGTATACCCCGGGGGCAGGTTTTATTGTATTTATTCTTATTTTTGTTGATTTTCTTTGGTGTGTGTGTGTGTGTGTGTGTGTGTGTGTGTATGTGTGTGCATGTGATTTATTTTATGTGCGTGCATGTGTATGTGTGTGTGTGTGTGGTATCTGTTTGTGTGTGGGTGGTGTATTTTATGTGTGTGTTATGTGTGTGCTGTGGTTTGTGTGTGTGTGTGTGTGTGGTGTGTATCTGTGTGTCTGTGTATGTGTTCAAGTGAGTACACTTACTTCTGGAGGTCAGAGGCAAACTCATGCTGTTGATCTTTAGGCTCTGGCCACCTTACTTTTTGAGACAGGGTTTCCCAATCCCCGCTGAACCTAGGCTGGCTGCCGGTGAGCCGCGGAAGTCCTCTTGCTTCTGCCCCTCCCCGCCCCCATGTCAGGGTTTCAGGGATGAACCTCCATGCTCAGGTTATTTATTTATTTAAAATCTGAGTTCAGGGCCTCAGGCTCTCACAGTCGGCACTTTCTGGACCAATCCTCCTCATCTCATCGGTCCGAGAAGCAGGTTTTAAAATATCCTGTTTTTTGAGGGGGGCATACATAGTGATCCTGTACCGATTTTCTAAACTCTGAAATGACAATGGGGAAGACATTCAGTTCATTAGGAGAACGTTGTCAATTCAAGCTGCACTGTCACCGTGGCTCATGCTTTAAAAATGATTATTTCCTTTTCCCCTTTTTTCCTGTTCTCCTCTGCGTGCTCAGGCACTGCTCTGGCTCCTTCTGGAAGGCGACTTAATGAGCCCGAGCCCTCCTCCTCACTCAGCTCCCCGCGGTACTGTCCTTGTGTGTGCCAAGTTCCTGCCTTAGTCTGACCTCTTCCTGCACCTAGGAATCAATGGGGATGTGGTTAGCCAGGGAGGGGAGGGCACCGGGGAGCCCCAGGAAAGGCCGGAGAAACAGGGCGGTAGATGGTGCTTTTCAAGATCAAGGCAGTCCTCAGAGTCAACCAGTTCTTCCTTTTCTACCCAAGACAAAGGCAAAATCCTTGCCTTTAACGCAAGGTTGACAGAGCCAGTGTAGACCCAGTGTGTGAGGCTAGAACAGACGTGGGGCTTCACATGTGCTGGCCTGTTGCTGTGATTTGTAATTGTTAACACCGGGGTCTCAGGGCTGGGGAGATGACTCCTTCATGCTTACTGTACACACATCAGGACCTGAGCTCTAGTCCAGGAGTCCTTGTCACAGCTGGGTCCTGTGCCCCGTGCCTGGTCAGTCTAGAGAAACTGGGAAACTTGAGATTGATCAGAGACCTTTTCTTCTTTTCAAAAAATAAAGTAGAGGGCAATTGTGGAATGACAGACCTCTGCTCTCCACAAATGTACACCACACATGCCTGTGTACCTCCATACATAAGTGCACACACACACTGTAGGATCTCATCGATCCCAGGCTGACCTTGGACCTTGGATTCTCCTGCCTCTACCTCCCCTGTGCTTGGATGGTAGGAGGGAACCACAACACCTGCTTTATGCAGTGCTGGGGATCAAACCCAGAGCCGTGGACATGGTAGGCACTCCAGCAAGTGAGCCGCATGCCCTGTCTCTGCTGTAGTCAGGAGTGGGTGTTGGGATGACCTGGCTTCATAGTCTGTTTGGCCCACCCACCTGTGTTGTTGGGTTTTCTGTCCTGCCAGGTCCCCCAGCCCGGTTCCTGCAATCGCTAAGTCCCAAAGAAATCACACAGAGGTCTACATTAGTTATCAACTGATTGGCCCATTAGCTCAGGCTTCTTATTAACTCTTATAACTTATATAGCCCATTATTAGCCGTTATTCTTATCTGTGTTAGCCATGTGGCTCAGTACCTTATTCAGTGGGGCAGTCACATCTTGCTTCTTCTGTGGTTGGGTCAGGACTATATCCTCTTCCTAGAATTCTCCTGTTCTCATTGACCCGCCTCTACTTCCTATCTGGTTGTCCTGCCTATACTTCTTCCTGCCTGGCTACTGGCCAATCAGCGTTTATTTAAAATATAATTGACAGAATACAGACCACTGTCCCACACCACACCTGATGTATTGTCTTGCCCTGAGATCAGGCGGGGCACGTCTCTGTCTCCCTTCTACCCCTAATTCCATCTTCTCCCCGTGACTTTTCCACTATGTGGGGATCAGAAAGATTAGATGGGGCTTCACAAACCTAGTCAAGCTCCTGGAGGGCTTGATCAGAAATATTATGGAATGTGGCCCATTCATAACCAGGCCTAGGGGCATAGGACTGTATTCTGAGCACTCAAGAGGCTTGAGGGTAGAGTGGGTTTCAGGCCAGCCAAGGATATGAAAGTAAGACTTTATCTAAAAAACTACAAACAACAACAATAAATCCCTCAGATCTCTAAAATTTCATGTTTCAGTGGGGACCATAGTATATTTGTGTGTCTGCATAGAGAAAAGTTATCTAGAATATAAACATGTATTTGGACATATGCATGTGCATACATAAAGTTGAATGTTAGTACTATCTATATGATTTGCTCTATAGTCCCTTCTCCTACTAAAGTTGAACTTCATATAAGCCCCCGTTCCTAGATTCATTTCCCCCAGAAGTAGGAAATTCACCACAGAGAGAAAACGGGAGCCCTTTGGGGTTCTAGTACACTCCATCTGCTCCATGGGCTGTTTTGACAGAACTTGTGACCTCTGTCTTTCATTTCCTATGTGACAGGAACACCTGGGGGGGTGTGAGAGGGCAGGAGGATGACGGGAGCACGCAGCCCTGCAAGGACAAGGGTCATCAGATGGCCAGGTGCAAACTGCTCTATCACGCAGCCCTGCAAGGACAAGGGTCATCAGATGGCCAGGTGCAAACTGCTCTATCAGAATCCTCCCGAAAGCTGTCATCCTCCAAGGCACATGCAGCTGACGCCTCACGAGTGTGCAGGGCCTCACAAGGCAGCCGTCTGGGGTTGACGAAATTCTGTGTGTGTTTAGAGAGAGTGACACATCCAAGGGCTGTGTCACAGTGAGAGAGCAGGGTGTTTGAGGGGAAGGTGTGTGCGCGCGCAGGTGTGTATGTGTTTATTGTGTGTATGTACATGTTGTCTGAGGAGGCACGTCTTTATGAATAGCTCTTATCCAACAGCTCTTATTGAAAATAGATCATTTAAGTTAATTGTAACTAAAGTGATTTTTTAAAAAATTTAACTTTATGTGCACTGGTGTGAAGGTGTCAGATCCCCAGGAACTGGAGTTACAGTTAGGAGCTACCATGTGAGTGCTGGGAATTGAACCTGGGTCCTTTGTAAGAGTAGCTAGTACTCTTAACCACTGAGCCATCTCTCCAGTCTAAGTGATTTTCTTAAGTAAACTGGGGGCATCTATTCTGACTGAGGAACTGAACAGACATCATTGATCAAAAATACTGGAAATCTCTGTTGAGCTGTGTTTGAGATCTGAGCGGGCCACCCGCTGAAGGTGGACTGTAACTTACTAGTGATAGTGGCTTTGTCTCAAATGATCTTTTTACAGGTGTCAGTCAAATTCCAGGACCTTTTCTTTGAGATCTTCCAATTGGGTGATGAAGCCATAGGTTCTCTAACAAAGTTCACGTGGATTCGCCATAGGTTCTCTAACAAAGTTCACGTGGATACACGCACTGTCAATCCAGTTTGCTCAGCGAGGTGCCGTTCTGGTTTCCGGTTTGCATAGTGAGGGGTTCTGGTTTCGGGTTTGCACATCGAGGGGCCGTTCTGGTTTCCAGTTGGCACAGCGAGGTGCCTTTCTGGTTTCTCCTTCTTGTGGTTTGAATCAGCCCTGTGCAGGGCACCCACCAAGCTGGGCTTCTGTTGGGGTGCTCTATGAAACAGAGGACAAAGAAGTGATTTGAGCAGCGACTTCAGTGACATCACCCACGTCCCTCAACTATGCTCTCATCCAATTGCCTGCTCCAACCTACCTTCCACATTGCAGCCAGCGATGGCATTCCCCAAATGCTTAACCAGTAAAAGGCCCCTGTGGCTGTGACCTCAGGCTTTCCTTGGTGCAACCGGTGCTTAGCCTCATTGGTATCTGTTCCTCACTCACTGTTTCCTCTGGGCCTCAGGTTTATTGCTTCTCAGCCCAGGGTGCCCCACCCTGTGGCTCCTCCCCTTGCTGAGGCCATCCTGGTAGCCAAGTAACAAATGGAGATGAGGCAGTCATTCCTCAGAGGTGCGCTCCCTCACCAGTGAGCAACGTGTGTGTGGTTTCTGTTTTCTGGTTTTAAAGAATTGTGGACTTTTCATTCATGGAAACTGCTCCAGCAATATAGTAAATAACATGGAGCTTGTTCCCAAGGTCTGTTTCCTCCACAGTGCCGCACTGAAGCGTTATCCACACATACTGTCAAACTCAGTCTTGGTGGTAAATCTACAGGCCTGCGCAGTTATTGCCAGAATCCACACTTGGATCATTTCCTTTATACTCAAGATCCCTTATGCCCATTTGTGATCCTTCCTGTACCCACCTCCAGCTAGACAAGCACCGCTTGGCTCTCTTCCTTTCTGGATTTGCCTAGTGGGACATCTTGTTTGGACCGAATCATTCCATAGAAGGCCTTTTGTGACTCTTCTTTTGCACCTAGCAGACTGCTACTTGTCAGTGCATACATATTTGTGTTGTATGCATGTGTGTGTGTCTGTATATATGTGTATGCGTGTGTGTGTTTAGGTGTGTGTATGTGTGCATATCTTATTTGCATATTGTGCATTTGTGGAGGTCAGAGGCCAATGTTAGATGTCTCCCTTCAGTTGTCTCTACTGAACAAGGTCTCTGGCTGAACCTGAAATGTGTTGATTCATTCGGGCTGGCTGCCTGGTAAGGTTGAGAGCTCCTCCTGTCTCTCCCCACACTAGGGCTCCACATATGTGCTGCCACTGCTGGCTTTGGTGAGTTCAGCTCAGGTCTTCATGCTGCATGGCAAGCACCTTATCGACTGAGCAATCTCTGGAGCCCTTGGCACATTACTGTTGAGGGGCCTCTGCATCACGGCATGGTTCGGTGGATTGACCTCTAGAGACACTGAAGACAGGGACTGGAATATTTGTTCACGACAGAGCAAAGCAAGCCTACTATGTCCCACAGGCTGATGAGTCGTCTTTGTATAGGCGATACCTTCCTTTGCCACAACTTACATATATTTTTCAGGGAAATAGTTCAGAAGCAAGTTAATAGACAAACATAAAAGCAATTGTCAGTATGGCCAGTGCTTATATAGCTATAAGAAGCCAGGAAGAAAACACAGGGTGGTGGTCTAGGCTTTGCTTGGCTTGGGAGTGGTTGTACCTTAAGGTGCTGCTGGGAGACTTTCCCTCGGGATACAGAAAGAAATGTCTGCTTTGTCTAAAGGCACTGTTTTGTTGCTGTGACAAACACCTTGACAGAAAACAATGTAGGGACAAAGGGTTTATTTGGTGTTCAATTCCAGGATACAGTCCATCTTCCGGGGAGAAGTAAAGGCACTAATTCAGATGCAACCACCATCAAAAGAAGGGAGAGAATATGTTCATGTTGGCCTACTTGCTTCTTTGCTTGTTTGCACTCTGCTCTCTCCTTGCTTATATAATTCAAGACCCTCTGCCTCGGAAATTTTGTTGCCCACAGTGAGTTGAGTCTTCCCACAATTATCAACAATCAAGACAACCCTCCACAGGTCTACCCAAAAAGTCAATCTGATATAGATAACTTTTCAGTAAGATGCTTATTTCAGGTCACTCTAGGTTACATCGAGTTGAAATTAACCAGCACAGGTGGCTAAGCCTCTGAGTGGTTCCCCTGGGCAACTTACCAACAGCCACAACAAGAGTCTTAACCCCAGCATGGACAACTCGTGAAAATTTGCATGCCTGGAACATAACCCAGGCCAGAATCTCACCTGAGTCATTCATTTGTATCTAACATAGTGTCAGAGAGGGACTGGCTTCCTGAGAGACTTCTGAAGAATTTGTGAACCTCATGAGGTCATAGCTTGGTACCTAGAGCCCAGTTGTTCTCAGAGAGGCTTCCTCCAGCAGCAGATAGGAACAGACCAGAGACCCACAAACAAACATTAGGAGGAGCTCAAGGAATCCCGTGGAAGAGATGGGAGGAAGGATTATAGGAGCCAGAGGGGTTGAGGACACCAGGAGACCATGACCCACAGAATCAGCTAAGCAGGGCTTATAGGGGCTCGCAGAGACTGAAGTGGCGATCAGGGACCCTGTATGGGTCTACAATAGGCCCTCTGTGTGTATGTTATGGTTGTCTAGCTTGGGGCTTTCATGGAACTCCTAACAGAAGGAGTGGGGATGTCTCTGGCTGACTGTTCTTGGGACCCTTGCCCTCTTACTGGGTTGCATCATGCAGCCTTGATATGAGAGTTTGTGCCTAGTCTTATTGCATCGTGTTATGCCATGTTCAGTTGATGTCTCTGCGGGGAAATGGAGGAGCAGTAGATCTGGGGGAGAGTGGAAGCTTCAGGGGGACTGGAGGGAGGGGAGGCTGTAGCCAGGATGTAGTTGATGACAACATTTTAAAATGAATAAAAATTTATTAACGGAACAGGAGAGACGGCTCAGTAGTTAAGAGTCCTTGCTCCTCTTGCAGAGGACTGGGATTTGGTTCCCAGCACCCATGTGACATCTGTAACTCAAGCTCCAGGGGATCTGGCACCCTTTCCTGGGCATGAGACATCCATTTAGGATAAACATTCATACACTTAAATTAAAAATATGGAAAATGTAGTTCATCATTATGGACATTCTTCTCGCTCAGTATTAAGATGTAGTAATCCATAATATGAACGAACCACCACGTTGATATCCCCTTAGGTTATTTAAAGCTGTTTTCATTATAAACGAGGCTGCCACAGATTTCCTGATTACATACCAGCATATAGAATATGTATATGTTGCTACTTCATTTTAATACTCCAGAGTTCCCAAATAGGTTTGTGTTTGTGTTATTACATAAACGGTTATTATGGATGTAGTCACTGAGACAAACATAAGTAGATGATTTCATCGATCCTATGGGAACGAGAACAGCTTTGCTGCTTGCCCCGCTCAGGGACTCACAAAACTGCAATCAAAGTACCCGAAGGGATGCTCTCTTTCCACAAGACTTTCCAGGGACCCATCCACTGTCAGCTCACTCACATGGATGCCATATCTGCTTTTGTTTAGCTGGGAGCCTAGGGAACCCATTTTCTTGTTGGCTTTTGGGCCCAGGGATGCTTTCAGTTTACAGGTGTTGCCATGGGCCTCTGTGTTGCATCCTCCCTTTCCAGAAGATCCTCAGTCAAGTTCCTTACTTCTTCAATATGAACCGGAAGAGCCCAGTGCAATACCAAGCAATGGGGGAGGCTGAGGCAAGAGGCCACCAGGTTCCAGGCCTGGGTACCTAAGGAGACTGTCTTAGAACAAGCAAACAAAGTGAGCCCGAAGCTGTTAGAAGGGAGTCTTATGAGCATTATCTATGCATCCATCCCTTCTGTCATAGTCTGGTGATCAGAAAGGAGTCGCCCCATCTGCCTGTACTCAGGAGGAAGACATTATATGAGTCTGACTCGTGGGGTACCTCTTTCAGGGATGCCTACAAGGGTTTCTAGAGTAAAGGAACCATCAACCTAGATATTACCAGATATTGGCAGACTGTAGAACTCAGGGGCTGCCAATCCTGCTTCCTACTAGCAGTGAGGGGGAGGCTTGCTCCTACAGCTCGCTGGGTCCTGCATGTCAATGTAACTGTCTCATTAATTTAGACAGTTATGGCTTATTTATGAGATTTGATTTTGTTGATACAGAATAATCACATGTTCACTAACAAACCATGAGTAACTGCATTTGGCATGGACGACTTGAGTTGGAGAAGTCTAAAGCCAGATGTGGTTTGATTTACAGTGTGATCACTGGGGATTTCTCAGCATCCCCAAGTCTCAGTTTCCTTCTCTATAACACAAGCTAAAAATGATAATAATTCTTTTTGTATCTTTTTTCTTTTTATTGTTTTTTATTGAGTTATACATTTTCTTCAAGCCCCTCTCTCCCTCCCCTTCCTTTATACCCTTTCCCATGACCCCCATGTTCCTAATTTATCCAGGAGATCTTATCTTTTCTCCTTCCTATGTACATCCATGTGTGTCCCTCTTAGGGTCCTCTTGTTGTCTAGAGTTGTGGATTGTAGGTTGATTTTTTTCTTTGCTTTATGCCTAAGAGCTACTTATGAGTGAGTACATATTATATTTGCCTTTCTGAATCTGGGTTATCTCACTCAATATGTTTTTTTCTAGATCCATCTATTTGCATGCAAATTTCAAGATGTCATTATTTTTTTTTCTGCTGTGCAGTACTTCATTGTGTAAATGTACCACATTTTCTTTATTCATTCTTCAGTTGAGGGACATCTAGGCTGTTTACACGTTCTTGTTGACTGAGATTTCTGTCCTGCCTGGTCCTGCAGCCGTTCACTCCCAAAGAAAACACATAGAGGTCCACATTAATCATAAACTGGTTAGCCTATTAGCTCAGGTTTCTTATTAACTCTTACATCCTACATTAATCCATTATTCTTGTTTGTGTCAGCCATGTGGCTTGGTACCTTTATCAGCGAGGCCTTCTCATTTTGTTTCCTCTGCATCTGGGTGATGACTGCAGACTGAGCCTTTCCTCTTCCCAGAATTCTTCTGTTCTTGTTGCCCTGACTCTATTTCCTGCCTGGTTGCCCTGCCTATACTTCCTGCCTGGCAACAGGCCAATCAGTGTTTTATTAAAACAATACAATATAAGTGACAGGGTAAAGACCATTGTCCCATAGCAGGTTCCAGCTACTACAAAGAAAGTGGCAATGAACATAGTTGAGCACATGTCCTTGTGGTATGAATGAGCAAACTTTGGGCATAAGCCCAAAAGTGGTATTGTTGGGTCTTGAGGTAGATTGTTTCCTAATTTTTTGAGAAATCATCATACTGATTTCCAAAGCAGTTGAACAAGTTTGCAGTCCCATCGGCAATGGAGAAGCACCCCCTTACCTCACATCTCTGCAGCATAAGCTGTCATTAGTGTTTTTGACCTTGGACAAAAAAAAATGGCAAAATCTTGAGTACTTACAACTACTTCATGAAAAAATGCATGGACATTCCGTAGCCTTATGCCTAACAAATAGCTGCTGACATACTGAGTGCTTTGTATGATTGTTAGCTCAGCAGCAGTAGCAGCAGCAGGAAGTTCATCATCATCAACAACAGCAGTATCTTCAGCACCACTCTAGGTTCATACATAATAGAGTTCTCACTACAGTGTGCTTCATGGTTTTGATTCTTTTGAACTTAAGGGAGCCATAATGGGATGGGTCATGGAGGTACAGCCCAATGTAACTATTTTTAGAGATGCCCATACCCATGAGACCATCACCTCCATAAGTTTCTTCCTGTCTTTACTATTTTTTTCCTTTTTTCCTTCCTTCCTTCCTTCCTTCCTTCCTTCCTTCCTTCCTTCCTTCCTTCCTTCCTTCTTTCCTTCCTTCTTGTGATTTGGAATGAACACTTAACATACAATCTACCCTCTTAGAAAATGTACATGATTCTCCGGAATACTGTTAAGCACAGCCATTAGGCCTATAGGACAGATCCCCAGAATTTAAGGTCTTAAGGTCTTAAGTGATATTTTTTTTTAAACTGGATTTGGAAATACTTTTTTACACATTAATATTGGAAGGCCCTTCTCTTGCTCAGAAGGTCTTGACTATTTTTTCAATGCACATTAAACAATGCTTTTCTAGTCCCTATTTAAAGCTTAGTTTTCCAGATTGTACCTTCAGGGATCATTTTGATAGCCGTTGAAAGTGGAGGAAGCTCCTTTTGCCATGTACAGTACCGGAACCTTGAAGAGATCGCCTGAGTGGGAACTTGGCTCTTGGTGCGTGATGGCGACTGCTTTTGCCGGTGCTGGGCGTGCTCTCCCGTTGGGAGTGCTGGAGGGAAAGCATGCAGTCTGAGCGGCTTTCCATGTGGTGAAGTTTAACAAATTAAAAAGAGACCTCGCATCTTCATCCTTTGTCATAACAGTCCTTCAGAGTATCAACACGAATTAGTCAATGAGTCTGATAGGCCATAGTGCTTGCTAATTACACAGAATAAATGTTTCACATTGGGTCTGAAGGTCAGAGGTACTTGTAATGGCATTCCGAATCTGATGACAATTGAAAGTCTCCCAATTTAGGTTTTATTTCGGCAGGTGATGAAGCTGGCAAGTAAACCAGAAATAGATTGTCATGTCTGTGTATCTGTCTGTCATTACATCTACCTACCTCTTGCCTATCTACCATTTATCTAGGGAATCATCCATCTAGCTCTCTATGCAGCCACCACATCCATCTATTATCTACCTGCCTGTTATCTGTATTTTTATATTAATAATCCATACATCACCCATTTACCAATTATACTTACCCATCTATATACCTATGTATTCATACATGTATCTATTATCTGTCTACCTACATTTTCTATTATATGTATTCATCTATCTACTATTGATATTCACCCACATATCTATGTACCTAGTACATATTTATATTATCTATCATCTATGTTTGTAGCTGTGTAATCAGCTACCCGACCATACACCTATCTATACATCCATTCACCTATTATACACTATCTATCATCTATCTATCTATCTATCTATCTATCTATCTATCTATCTATCTATCCATCAATCTATCTATCTATCTATCATCTATCTATCTATCTATCTATCTATCTATCTATCTATCTATCTATTATCTACATATCTATCTAGTCGCCTATTCATCTAAAGGGAGACTGAGAAACCATAAGAGAATATGGAGCTTTCAAATCTTGCTTCTTGACCATCTTTTTGATATCTAACCATTCAGGGAAGGTTTTTTATCTGTTTTGTGATTCAAAGATCAAAAAGTCAAAGCCCTGATTAGATGGACTTTATCTTGGATCCCGGTTCTGCCCTGACTTTCATTCCCTTTGGTAAGAATTTGAGCCACGAGGTCATAATCCATGTTGTTGGCAGATTACTCTGTGGACAATATAATGTCCAGACTACAGGAATGAGAGACAGGAAGTAAATAACAAGCGTGTGAACCGTTCCACGTGTGAGAAGTGGGGATGGGTAGGCATGGTAGGAAAGGGTTGGACTAGACTTGAGAGCATGGCTAGAGGGGCAACTTCTGAGAACAAAACCTGCAGGGAAGGAGGTAATGAGAATGAGTTTCCAAGATAGTATTTGTGCTCAGATCTATCTCCCCGGTTTTCAGTGTCTTTCATGATCACTGCCTGTATGCTTTCCATAAACACTTGAATTTCAAGGCTAGTGGAAGAGAATTAATAACCAAGAGCTCTGACCATGGGAACCAAATATCCTGGTAGGGGAGGGGATGCTGAGACACCGTAACCAGGCAATGTGGTGGCAGAAGTCTAAAAGCCCCTGTGGATGTGTGTGTATGTAAAACACACACACACACACACACACACACACACACACACACGCACACGCACAGTCTGTATGTTGGCAGGAGGGACAGCTATCGCACCCTACATCTCTGCTTTCTAATGTTTTGAGGATTTAAGAGCTTATTCTGAGGACCACTCCCTTCCCACCTGAACCCCTCCAGGGACTCTCTGCTCCATCTTTCCAGGAACATGTCCCTCCAACGTTTATTTTTCAAGTTATGCAGGCGGCACATGCAATGCAAATTTCATGTAGAGCGTGTTTGCAGCGGAGCAGGCCTGCTGCTTTTCTAGTTTTGCTTTGCAAATGGATTATTTCATTTCCATGTTTACACAGTAAAACAAAATCAATCTGAAGTTGTCCATTCCTCAGGACACGTGACTGCCCAGTCCCAAGAGAAGATGGCTTAAATTGCATGATTCATTGCTTGACTCAGGAGAGTACTTAATTATGGTTTAATTATCATTGCAGATGTGGAGCCAATGGTGACATGGCTGGTTGTAAGGAGCTGCAGCATCTGGGCTTCCCCGCTGTCTTTTTTCTTTTGAGAATGAACTTGTTGGCAACCATCAGGTTTACCCAGTGATAGCTTCCCAGGTCCTATCAATAGAGAATGTCATTGCCTTTACATTGCAAAGCTGTTCCTATCACCACAACAGTAGAGTAGATGAGAATCAAAGCAAAAGGAAATGCTGCCATCCAAGGAAGAGTGAGCCACAGCTTTGCCTGGTTCCTCTAGCAGAGATGGCAACTCTCTGGTTATTGGCTATCCCTGTCCCTTACCCATGATGCCAGGTTCTGTGTTTTTATTTGTAACTTCAAGCTAATGCTATTGTCTTCTACTTTAGTTCAAATGCAGCCTTTTTTCGTTTTTACTACAGAAGTGTTTGGGATTTTAATTCTATCATTTTTTTCCCTCATATAAAGCAAGAGTTCAAAAACATTTTCATAAAAAGGAGGAAACAGCAGCATAAGCATGGCCTAGATGACGGTGGCACCTGTCTGCCTTTGGCTAAGAGGGTAACACAAACAGTATTGGAGAGATGAACTGGGGGACGAAATGCCGTTCTGTAGAACCTACCGCTTTAGCTTCATGTGCATAAAAACCCAAATGGAGCCATCTGGAGAGAATAAACTTCTTGGTGAGAGAGCTCTGTCTTCTTTGTTAGCTGTTGCTAGAGGCAAGGGTCCCATAGCTGGAGGGAAGCTTGTCACTGTAACTTTTGTGAGGAGGGGTACCATAATCCGGAGGTAGGGACAAAAACGTTTTACATGAGCCCTCAAGATGGAGAGGAGACTGTTTAAGACTTTAGGCCCAGGAAGATCTTGGAAACCACTGTAATTAAAGGTTTCTCACCTGCCCACGAGTTCCCGAATAACCACTCAAAGGCTTAATATTACCTATAAATGCTTGGCCAATTGCTCAGGCTTATTACTAGCTAGCTCTTACTTTTAAATTAATCCATTTTTATTAATCTATGTTTTGCCATGTGACCCATGGCTTACTGGTGGTGCTTTGGCATCTTGCTCCTTGAGTAGTTGCTAGCATCTCTCTCGCTCCATCCTTCTTTCTGTCTGTATTTAGTTTGCCTTCTCTGTCTAGCTATATTCTGCCTGGCTATCGGCCGAGCAAGCTTTATTTATCAACCAGTAAGAGAAACACATACTCACAGAGTACAGAAAGACCATCCCATAGCAAACCATAATAGAACTGCAGGGCAAAATGGCTCCTTCAGCTCCCATATTTGGTACTTAAGTCCCTGGCTAAGATGGTGGGAGTCCACTTGCTGACTTAGGTCCCAAGGTTTGGTGCAGACAGTGAATGTTCAGTTGCTGTGCATGACTGAGCATGGTGTGCTCGTATACATAGTAAACATGTTAATTCCGATTACATTTTTTTTTTGCACAAGCCATATCCAACTTGACCTAAGTTGGTCCCTATGTAGGCTTGCTCAAATAAGAAGTAAAAGTGCAGAAACCATCACAGATGTATAGTCATTGAGGCTGAGTTCTGGATGCTCTGTTTTCTTGGTGACAATTCCTGCATCTTCATCAGAATCTCAGCTGTAAGGAGGGAGACTGATGCATGAACTAACAAAGGTATAAAACCAACTTATTAAGGGGTGCAAGGAAAAGGACAAACTCACAGATACAGAGTAAGGCTGATGATGCCACTGATCTCTCACTGTCTCTCCCCTGCTTTGTCTCTGCCCATGCCAAGCATGATTATCTCAAGGTTACCAGTCCTCACATGGCACACACGGCCATTCATTAAGGCTGGTTGTAACATGAGGGCCTGCTTGTTGGGGTTTCTGTCCTGCCCAGTTCCCACAGTTGTTAGGCCCCAAAGAAAATCACACATCCATAGAGACCCTCAGACAGGGTCTTAGGGGTTTTTGCTTCTTTTAGCTGCCTCGTAGCATTTGAAGAGTCCTTTCCCCTCCCTTATCTTCTTGCTGCTGGTCCTCTTCCGCTTGGCTGGATTAGTCTAGCCAATGCCTCCCTCTTGGAATGGGGAGTTGGTGAACACCTGCCATTTCAGACTTCTCTACCCCATTCTTCCATATTTCTCCTCATAGGATGAACCATATCTTAACATTTATTGAAAAGTAACTTAGATGAGAATGCGCATCCTTTGATCTAATGTATCACTGTCTCTTTCCCTGTGTGCCGTTGATTCATTAGCGGGAAATTTGCCTGCCTTCACATATACTTAATGAATTGAGTAAATGTGGCAGGAGGGGTGCTCCTGTGAGCTCCAGTGCTGATTTTATCCAGAGAAGGCATTTAAATGGTTAAACGGACTTTGCAGATGTTATTAGGTTGCTAAGGAGCTGACTTTAAGGTAAGAGATTATGATGTAATCAAGTCAGCCTTTAAAAGCAGGGCTGTCTCCTGCCTGGAAGCAGAAGGAGAGGTCTGAGAGATTGTGGACAAGACTGGCCAGGGTCGCTGACACTGCCTAGAAGATGGAGGTTGCTGGGTTAAGGAATGAGGATAACTTCTAGAAACTGAGATTGTTTCCTGGCCAATGGGTAGCAAGGAAACAGGGACCTCAGCGCACGACCACAAAGGAAAGAATTTCTTCATCAATCTGAGTTGGAGTTGGTGGATTCTCTAATGCACCCTCCAGAAAAGAGCCTAGTGTGACTGACGACTTAGCTCTTATGCAGAGAACTCAGCTGAGCCCAGTGAGAATGTTGACCTACAAGTCTATGTGATAATAAATGTGTGTGGCCTTAAAGCTGCTGTGTTTGTGGCCATTTGTAGCACTAACAATGTAAATGGGATACAGGCACTGCTGTGGGAGTAAGTTTGGCGAGCGTAAGGAATAGCTTAGCAACCTGGGACTCCACTTGGTTTGAGTTTCTAGAATCTTACCTGCATGCATAATGCATAGCATGCCTCTCTTAACAATGCATCTAGAAATGTCTTAGCAGCATGGGACCTCCAACTGCATGCA
Organism: Ondatra zibethicus; assembly: GCA_004026605.1. Lineage (NCBI taxonomy): Eukaryota > Metazoa > Chordata > Mammalia > Rodentia > Cricetidae > Ondatra > Ondatra zibethicus. The sequence goes on from PVIU01004033.1 coordinate 131,183, forward strand.
TATCCCACTCCTAACAATGGAGTAGAGGGCCTCCACCTGCACCCGGCTGCATGCATATCCTTCTCCAGACAATGGAGTAGAGGACCTCCACCTGCACCCGGCTGCATGCATATCCCACTCCTAACAATGGAGTAGAGGACCTCCACCTGCACCCGGATGCATGCATATCCCTCTCCTAACAATGGAGTAGAGGACCTCCACCTGCACCCCGCTGCATGCATAACCCTCTCCTGACAATGGAGTAGAGGACCTCCACCTGCACCCGGCTGCATGCATATCCCACTCCTGACAATGGAGTACTTTTCTCCTTTCATTCATGTCTCTGATGTAGACAGATTCTATTCAGCGGCATTCCAGTTATATCTGAGGAGAGCCTTAAACATGGCTAGACTTGTTTTGGGTAGGTGTACAATAATGCAAACCGTGCCTTCTGAGAGAACATTTAGGAAGTATTCCTATTTACCCTCTCCTGTCTGTGTACAACTGGGTATGTATATGATTATTATCAACTGCATTATGGGAAGGGACATGCACAATGAGCAAAGGTTTACATAATATAAGCCTGTCAATCAAGAGATAATTGTCTATGCTTCTTCCCTTAGTGGCCAGTCTCCTTCTTCTTTTGAACTCTACAAAAAGCAAGCCTCCAGCAGTAACTGGACTCCTAAAGCAACTTCACTCTTGTGGCTTGCTCTCACTCCTGGCAATGTATTCATTTCTGCCTTGTAGTATCACTGTTCTTTAAATAATGTTTCCTTCAACTTTGCAAGTCTGAGTAGGCTTATTTTAATTCCTTGAATAAGATGTCAAGAACATGGTAGCAGGAAAACACAGGGAGAAATGACTATCCCAGACAAGCCACCAGCGAGCTCTGCTCACACTCACCGTTTCCCGGTTGGTTATAATCCACTTGTTCCTCCTGTCCTTCCAATTGCACTTCTCCTCCTCGCAAGTTCTCGGTCATTCACCCGCAACTTCAAATCCACGGTGTCTCTAAGTATTGCATAAAGGAACAAGGGCAGAATGTGTTTTCATCGGCCTGAGTTGCTTCTTTCGCCCTTCTCTCGCCTATTACTTCCCACAGTGCAAGCTTTGGGGATGGAAATGGCCTGGGGTCCAACTTGGAAGTGTCCCAGGAGATGAGGATTGCTGAGAGATAACGAATCAGAGACATTTGCAGAGACAGGAGGTGGGGGAAGGATGGAGAGTGATAAGTGAACGTAACAGCTAGGAGAAGGGTGACGGGGCTTAGCAGACACCAGCAAGAGCTGCCCAGTACAGTGGGAAGGGAAGTTTCAGATGCTGCCTCTAAAATCTGTGTTCTTTCTGTTTCCAGATGATATCCCCCCTCACCCCGAGTTCCCCACAGACAAGCTGGACAGAGGGTAAAGATACAAATTAGAATATAACACGAGAGGTGATTATCCTTCCCACTAGAGCAGATAATTGAAGATGGGCTGCAATAGATAGCATGCATTCTACTTCCAAATATCAGACTGTGGTAGTGCAACTCACCAGGCCTAGAGTGGCCCCTGAGATACAGTTCATCCCCCCTGTGTCTAGATGGCTCTGCTCATTTCTGTTTTTTTGTTTTTGTTTTTTTCTAAGTTTCCATATCAGAGAAGCCATCTGGGTCCAGAAGGCAAATGGTAAACATTAATTGAATGATTTTGAATTTGTTTTTTTTCTGAACTGTCTTTCATTTTCACATTGCTTTCTTCCCTGGTATGGGTCTCTTGGCATCAATGGGAGAATATGTACATGTTGCTTATATGAGTTCTGCTGGAGCTTGGGGAAGCAGCGGCCACCACCGAGTGGTGATAATGCATTAATAATTTGCGATAAGCCCCCAAATGGCAATATACTCCCCAAATGACTTCTAAAAGCTCCACAATCACAGAATAATTTATAAATATGATCAATCATTCAATATTCCAATTACCGAAGACAAGACACATGAAGACATTTGAGGGAAATTAAAATTCTTGCCAAGCTCTGAGCAGTTATCAGTTGTCTGTGCCGGTGTTCAAGTGAGAGATGTGTTGGGGACTGTTTTTACATACCAGCCAGCATAATTGGCTTCCTGCTTCTCTCTGCAGCCCTGCAAATTTACTGAAGATTTTCCCCATTTCCAGCCACCTTTCCCTTACACCAAACCATGCTGCCACCAGCCTGCGGAGACCACTCACTATTGGCTGAAGCAGTAGAGGGGCTCTTCTCTAGGGAAGCCTGTTTCTCCCACTCTATAGTGAACACGTCATCCAGGTTCTTTTCGTAAAGCTCTCTTGGGTGCAGCATTAGCTGGCATGTGTCGGCTCTCCCGCCCACAGGATTCTTCAGTCTTCTCTACAGTTGTACAAACTTCTCACTGCCCTGGGAACACAGGTTGTCCTGTGGATTTGGTCCTCTGGATGGTAGCAGCAAGGACTCTTAGCTGTCAAGCCACCTTCCCCGTCCCTACAATTTAATTTTTAAATTTCAACCATCTAGGTTGTTTCCAGGTTCTGCCTATTACAAACAATGCTGCTATGAACAAAGTTGCACAAATGCTTTTGTAGTATGATTGGACTTCTCTTGGGTATATTCCCAAGAGTGGTATTGCTGGATCCTGAGGTAGGTTGATTCCCAATTTCCTGAGAAACCGCCACACTGATTTCCAAAGTGGTTGCACAAGTTTGCATTCCCACCAGCAATGGATGAGAGTTCC